>JAPPVO010000016.1:65408077-65513064 GCA_030407325.1 Camellia japonica | reverse complement strand
TCCAAATTAATACTAGGGCATGGACGAGTTTTACCAGAATTTTTGGCAGGCATTTGGTAGTGGTAGAACTAGCAGCAGTGGTTGATTCTGCAGTTGGTGTAGGATTTCCACCAGCATTTATATTTTCCTCATCCATTCTCTATTACAATAATAAAAAATTTATATAAATGATAAGTAAATAAAGCAGGGATATATATAAATATATAATAAGTAAATTTATATGAATTACAAAAATTTTCCTCATTGATGTTTTATATTTATATATATATATATATTATATTATAGCGACCCCGGTCTTTTCCCATTTGGTTGTTGTATCCGGACTTAGGTTCCGTGGATCTTGTCATTATTTAATTGTTGTTGTCGTCCTTTAATATTTTATTTTGAGTTATAGGATGTATTGGGCAGGTTTGTTGCAGGTTGGTTGGGTTTAGGAACCAAGTGTTGCTGTCCAGATTTCTGGACCTTCGCTCGAGCGAGGAGTTGGTCGCTCGAGCGAGCTTTTGTTTTTGGTCCTTCGCTCGAGCTAGGGTTTAGTCGCTCGAGCGAGAGTGGAGTTTTGTGTCTGGTGGCTCGAGCCAGTGTTTCTTCGCTCGAGCGAGCGATTGCGTCTAGTATAGACCTGAGAGCAGTGGTTCTTCGCTCGAGCGAGATTTCCTTCGCTCGAGCGAGAGAGGTGTATGTTTGCGAGTTCTTCGCTCGAGCGAGCTTCTGGGTTGTGGACCTGTGGCATTGTGTTCCTGGCTCGAGCGAGACTTTCTTCGCTCGAGCGAGGCTTTCTTGTGTCTGGTCGCTCAAGCGACCAATCCTTCGCTCGAGCGAGCCTGTCAGGTTTAAATAGGCAGCAGCGGGGAAAATTCAATTTTTTAATATTCTTTTTGATCCAAAACCCTAGGTCCGACTTTCTCTCCCTCCACTCACCTTCTCTCTTAGATTTCATCTTTTTAGGGTGTTTCTACCCTAGGTTCTTTATTAAAAAGATAGAGGGGATTGAGGGTTTCGTTTTAATCTGAGAATTTAGCGGTTTGGAGCACTTTGGATTTTGGGTCATCATCTTCATCTTCTCCATTCGCGTTATTTACTTCGAGGTAGGGATTTCCTACTCCATATTATAGGTTTTATTCTAAGTTTTGGTATTTTGATATGTTGGGGGTTGTTTGGTAATTTTGGGAAAAACCCTAGTGTTGTAATAAATTAATTTGTATAATTAATTTAGGGAAAACTGGTGAATTTAGTTGAATTCATGGAATTGGGAACATTCGAGATTTAATGGTGTAGTCGAATAGTTTCATCACTCACCTATGAAAATGTTGCATTTATGCTTATTGATACATTTATTTCCTGTTTAGAAATAACTGTTTGGGCTATCGGTGGAGGATAGTCGTGATTGTTGTAGACATTGCATGGGGATTAGGGAAAACTGAAACTAATCACATTGGTTGAGTCATTGATTTTGACTGTTGAATTAATACAGAAAACATGTATTGATTGAGTATTGTATATGACAAGTGTTTAATACATTGTATATGTATTTTGTTGGGAGGAGATAGGGGATGTACTCTACGATTTAGGGGAAGATAGGGGATGGACCTCTAAACCGGATTTTGTTTGGGAGAAGATATGGGATGGACTCCATTAGCACCACTAATATGTGTGCTTATTGATTTATGGAAGTGTTTTTACATGTTGTTGATACAGCACTAAAATGTGTATCAATCGGGAAGTATGGAAGTGTTTTGGTATGAGCCTTAGTCTCATTTGTTTTGTTGATATTGGAAGTAATGTTAATGTGATATATAGTTCACTGTTATAGTTTGGCCAGGTTCTGAGCCACATTGGTATAAATGGAAAGTTAAATAAATAATGGAAAGTGAAACATGTCATGAAACTGTAGGTTGATGAAATGGATATTTGTGTTAACCATCTATTGAATGCTATTGCTTGATTCAATGCTTATATTTGGTTTAGTATATTTCTACTGGGATGTGGCTCACCCTATACGGGAACATCATTTTCAGGTCCAGGTGATATGCTACCTCCAAGGACTTCGCTTGGAAGGATTTGGATTTTGAAGACTTGTCTTTAGTTATTTGCTTTATTTGATATTACATGTAAACATTCAGGCCAAGGGCTTAATCTGTAGTTGAGTTAGAACTCATATTTTGTGTCCAAGTGTTAGCTTGGAAAGATGTAAGCCTGTAGGGCATTTACTTTGATGTTACATGGGATGTCTTTCAATAAAAGACTTGATGATAGATGATATAATAATTGGTTTTCTTTTATCAATGCATGTTAATGTTATATATATATTATGGGTTTATTTTGAGGGCGTTACAATATTATATAATAAGTAAATTTATATAATAAGCAGGGATTTAATTTATATGAATACAAAAATTTTCCTCATTGATGTTATTTATATATATATAGAGCAAGGAAGGATCTATATATATATATATATATATATATATATATATATATGTACGTAGATAATAGAACAGAGAGAGATCAACGAAAAAAAAGAGACAGAGAGAGCATTGAGAGAGAGAGAGAGAAGAGAGAGAGAGAGAGAGAGAGAGAGAGAGAGAGAGAAAAGAGATAAACTAATAGCGGTAGTGAGTCGATCAGCATAGCAATGACGGTGAGGAGATGAAAGGCTAATAGATCGGCAATGGAAGGAGAAACCAGCGGTGGCGGTGAGGAGAGGTTGGCGGCAGTGAGCCGATTGGCACAACAGCGGCGAATCGGCGATGAATCTGTGTGTGTGTGAATTGATGAAATGTTTGTGCACAACAGCGGTGATGAATCTGTGTGTGTGTAAATAAGATGAAATTGAAATGTGTAGGTGGGTGTCGATTAGGTTTAATTGAGGAATTATTGTGTGTGTGTGTGAGTATAACTTGGTTTGTGTGTGTATAAGTATAATATGTGGGCTTTTTTTTTTTTTTTTTTGAAACATAAGCAGGTCGGGTCGGTTAGACCTACGGGTTGGGAAATTTCACCCACCACCTATGCCGACCCGCCAGGGTTGGGCCTCCCACCTCCCCAACCCGCTTGCCAGAATTGAAATTTTGTGTGTTTCAGAGTGATTCGGTGCGGTTTTGGAGGTTTTGGCGGTATTATGCACAACCCTAGTCCCAGTTACAGAATGTGAGGGTGGAAACAACGGGCTAGAGGAAAGTGGCGCGAAGCGCATGTGCCAAGGGCTTGGCGTATGCTCAGAGGGCAAACAAAATGGAGGTGTTGGTTGTGGTGCAGGGTTATATGGCTGAGCGCGCCATAATGGGCTAAGTTGAGGTCGCCGCCGAACTATCAGTTGTTAAGGCAGAACTTGAAGCGACACGTTGTAAGGCGGTGTTAGAGTGAGCAAAAGAAGACCGATAAAGCTCAGCAAGCCTACGCCACCGCCAACGAGTGATTGGAGGAGGCCCTCGTAAATAATGAGGAACTGCGTGATCTGGCCTTGAAGGACAAGGAGGTGGCAGATGCATGAGTGGCTGAGCTGGATAGGGCCCTAGAAGAAGAGAGGGCCAAGACAGTGGAGTTAGCCAGGGTATTGGCGTCTGAAAGGGCTATTTATCCAGATGTGTGCATAGCTGCAGTGTAACAATTTAAGCTATCCCTTGAGTTTCAAGTGGTCATTGAAGCAGCTGTGGCGATAAGCTTGGCCAGGGAAGAGGAGGGTGGTGCTGGATCGTCGAATGTGGCGCTGTTGAGCTGGTGAAAGAGCAGACCAGGGAATAAATAATCCAGAGGTTTCAACAGTCGAACTATTACAAACACGAAATGAGCATGTACTGGGACAGTGGCTGGACAAGCTTTAAGTACAAGGTGGAAAAGCTCTTTCCTGACATGGACTTCAATGACGTGAGGCCAGGAGAAGGGGACATTGCCCAGACCTCGCTGGATGAGAGTGTAGAAGAGGAAGGCTTAGCATCCAACAAGGACGATGGGGCGAAGGCGGAGCAGTTTGAAGAGCCCCCATTTGTTTTTTGTTATTGTTTTTTTTTTTTTTTGAATTGAAATGGTTTTTTGTACTAAAATAGATCTTTGTAAAGAATTTGTGTTCAAATTACAATGGTTATTTGTCTAATGTTTGTATGGAATATGTGTGTTGTGGCTTGGTTTATTTGTGTTGAGACTACAAGGGCAAGTTTATATATATAGTTTTTTTTATAAAAACTTACCTGGTTCAGAAAATATTTGTGCATGTAATGGTAATGATAATATTGTGAACTGACCTAGTGATAATATAAGAAAAGACTATGAACAATGTGAACTTGTACGATTTGTCCGTGTGTGTGGCTAATTGGAAAAATGAGGTTGGAGAATGAATCTTTGTAAATAAGAGTGACATGGGTTTTGACTGAAAAGGAATTAATAAAGCATGCAACTAGCTGGGGTCTGAATGCTCAATCTGGTTAAGGCTTAATGGAACTTAGTCTGGCTGAGGCTTATGTAACTCAAGCTGGCTGAGCTCTTCAGGCTCAGTCTGGCTAAGACTTGAGATACTCATTCTGGCTGAGGCTTATTTAACTTAATCTGGCTGAACTCTTTAGGCTTAGTCTAGCTGAGACCTGAGATGCTCAGTCTGGCTGAGGCTTGAGATACTCAGGCTGAGGCTTGAGATACTCAGGCTGAGGCTTGTTTAACTCAGTCTGGCTAAGCTCTTTAGGCTCAGTCTGGCTGAGAGTTGCAATGCTTAGTCTGGTTGAGGTTTGTTTAACTCAGTCTGGCTGAGACTTGCAATGCTTATTTTGCCTGAGCTCTTCAGACTCAGTCTAGCTGAGACTTGCAATGCTCAGATTGGCTGAGGCTTGTTTAGCGCAGTCTGGCAAAGCTCTTCAGGCTTAGTCTGGCTGAGACTTATAATGCTCAGATTGGTTGAGGCTTGTTTAGCTTAGTCTGGCTAAGGCCTGTTCTTCAAGAAGAAGGGTACAACACCACAACATGTAGATTGAAAATTTTTGTCATTAAAGCATGGTCCTGCGATCATAGAGTTACACATTGTATGGCAAAGGCAAAAATAAACAAGTGTTCTAAAATAGCAAAGTAAACCATCCAACAGTAGGACCATACAAAAACGGAAGAAGCCATCTTATTAGATGTATCGCTTCAAGTGCTCAGCATACCATAGGTAAGGGAGGTCTCTGCCTTTTATGTCTTGCAGACGGTAGGTGCCTGGATGTGGCCTGGATTTGACAATGTAAGGGCCTTCCCACTTAGCCGCTAGTTTCCCCTCGGTCAGGTTTTTGGTTGCAAGGGTTACTGCTCGCAAGACTAGATCTCCCACTGTGAATTCTCGAGGTCGGACTCTGTGGTTATAGTGTTGCCATACTTTCTACTGGTATGAGGCCAGTCGGACGACGGCTGTTTCTCGCAGTTCTTCGATAAGGTCCAGGTCGACCCTCCGAAATTCTTCATTCAGTTGTGAATTGGGATGGATGACCCTCGCGTCGGTAAAACCAATTTCCACAGGGATGACTGTCTCGGCACCATGTATTAAGTGAAACGGGGTCTCCCCAGTCGGAGTTTGGGCTATCGTCCGATAGGCCCAAAGAACTTTTGGTAACTCCTCTGCCCAGAGTCCCTTGGCGGCTTCCAATTTAGTTTTGATGATCTTTAACGAGGAACGATTGGTGACTTCGACTTGCCCATTGGCTTGGGGATGGCCTGGAAAGGAAAACATGGTTTGATGCTAAGCTTTTCGCAGAATTTACTGAACTTGGCATTATCAAATTGTTTGCCATTATCTAATACGATGGCCTGGGGGATTTCGAATCGGCACACGATTGACTGCTAGACGAACTTGGTAGTGTTCTGCTCAGTGATTTTAGCAAGAGGTTCTCCTTCCACCCATTTGGTGAAGTAGTCAATGGCAACCACAGCGAACTTGACTTGGCCTTTGCCTATAGGTAAGGGACCAATTAAGTCGATACCCCACTTGGCAAAAAGGTAGAGACTGCTGAGTGTGATTAGCTCTGCTGGTGGTGCATGAGGTATATTGGCAAAGCGTTGGCATTTATCACACTTAAGCATGAAGGCACTGGCGTCTTGATTGACTATAGGCCAGAAGTAGCCCGTCCGGAGAATTTTATGGGCCAGAGACCGTCCGCCTGAATGGTTACCACAGACGCCTTCGTGTATTTCACTCATCACATAGTTTGCTTAAGTAGGACTTAGACATCTGAGGTATGGGCGTAAGAATTCCCGTTTGTACAATAGACTGCCGATGATGATATAATTACATGACCGGGCCCTAACTTTAGTAGCCTTCTATTTATTGTATGGTAACACCCCTTGTTCCAAGAACAGGATGATGTCTTGGGCCCATGGGATAGGCTCGTTCTGGAGGAAATGGACCTCTTGTGGATCTGGTGAAACGGCTAGATGGATCAGGTATTTAACTCGGACGCCGTGACTGAGGTCCGACTGGTCGGTCGAGGCCAATTGAGCCATTTCGCTGGCCTGAGAATTTTCTGACCTAAAAATGTGCTTGATTTGGAAACTACTAAAAAGGCGGACAAGCGGAAAATCGAGGTCTCTGTATGCTCGCATTGCCGCTTCCTTCGCGTCAAACTCCCCAGTTATCTGTCCGACAACCAATTGGGAATCACTGAACACTTGGATATGGTCTATCCTAATGTCTTTGGCCAGTCGAAGACCTGCTATCAGGGCCTCATACTCAGCCTCGTTATTACTTGCGTCAAACAGAAAACGGAAGGCACACTTGAAGTATTCGCTCTCTGGGGTGGTGAGGATAAGACCAGCTCCGCTACCTTCTTTTCGGGATGCACCGTCAATGTTAAGGGTCCACAAATGGGGATTGGTTGCCTCGAGAATGGTTTGTGGCGGTGGAGGGAGTATGTGTGGGGTAAGGTTGGTGAATTCCAAGATGAAGTCAGCAACGACTTGGCCTTTGATAGATTGCATGAGTCTGCCTGATGACTTTGGTTGTTGTATAATTTTCTTTAAAGGTTGGCCAGTGAGAACCACGATGGAATGGGCTTAAAAGTAGGGTCGGAGGTGTCTGGAGGCGATGACCAAAGCCAAAGCCATCTTTTCTAATAGGAGATAGTTTTGTTCGGCCCTTCGAAGTGCTCAGCTGATGTAGTAAACCGGGCGTTGTACTAAGGTTTCCTCTCTTATTAGAGCAATACTAATCGCGGTGTTGGAAATAGCTAGGTAGAGGAAGAGGATTTCCTCTGGGACTGCTTGGGAGAGTAGGGGAGGGTTCGCCATGCATTGTTTTAGTTGTTGGAATGCCTCCTTGGATTCGGCATTCCAGTCAAAGGTCGTCCGAAGCATCCTGAAGAATGGAAGACACTTGTTGGTTGCCCTGGATATGAAGCGATTGAGGGCTGCTACTCTACTCGTGAGCCACTGAACCTCCTTCACCGTTCTAGGGGACTGCATTTCTACCAAGGCCTTGATTTTTTAGGGATTGGCTTCAATACCTCTGTAACTGACCATGAACCCTAAAAATTTACCAGACCTAGTACCGAAGGCGCACTTCTCTGGATTAAGTTTTATCTTGTACTTACACAAGGCCTGGAAAGTTTCTCGTAGTCAGTTAGGTGATTTGAAGAGAGTTTTCTTTTGACGAGCATGTCAACAACGTAGACCTCCATATTCTTACCTATCTGGTTTTTGAAGATGGCATTAACCAGCCATTGGTAGGTGGCCCCTACATTTTTCAAACCAAAAGGCATCACACGGTAATGATAAGTCCCTCTATCAGTAATGAAAAAGGTGTGCTCCTGATCGGCCACGTGCATTAAAATTCGGTTATATCCTGAGAACGTATCCATGAAACTGAGCATCTGGTGTTCTGCTGTTGCGTCGACCAATAAATCTATTCGGGTAAGTGGGTAGCTATCTTTAGGGCAAGCTCGGTTAAGGTCGGAGTAGTCGACGCAGAGTCTCAATTTGCTATTACTTTTTCGAACCAGTACCACATTGGATAACCACTTAGGATAGTCCATATTTTTAACGATTTGGGCTTTTAACAACTTGTCTACCTTAGCGGCGATGAAATTGTTGCACTCCGAATGGAAGATGCGTTGCTTTTGGCCGAACGGTTGGAATTGGGGCTTGATGCTGAGACGATGAGTAATGAGAGAAGGATCGATGTCGGGCATATCCGAATGAGTCCAAGCAAAGACATCACTGTGCTCGGTTATGAGAGTCGTAAGGTCAGCCTTGGCCTGTGGGGACAGCTGGCTACCAATCTTAGTCGTCTTTGTTGGATCGTTAGATTTGATGGGCACTTCTATTAATTTTTCCACCGGTTCTCCCTTGATTAACTCCTCCTCATCTCTGACGTCAAGACCTTCTATGATCATAGCTTCTTTCATTTTTACTTCTTTTAACGAAATGACATAACATTTTCTAGCCACGGTCTGCTCGCCCCTTACGGTGTCGACCCTATGATCGGTCAAAAATTTTATTGCCAGGTGATAAATGGATGTCACAGCTTGGAAAGAATTGAGTGTTATACGTCCAAGGATGACGTTGTAGACGGAAGGGTAGTTGACAACCAGAAAGGTAAGAATCTTTATATTTTGCCTTGGGTAATCACTGATAGGTTGTAGGTTGGGCAACCACTGATAGGTTGTGGATTGGGCACCCTTCTTACTGATGGGCACCGAGGAAGACCCAGCTCACAGCGGGGTCCAACCCACTACCCAGGTGTTAAAAGCCCAGTAACTCTGAAAAGCTAGTGCTGGGCCAGGACCACTGGCATTTAAGCACCCGGCAGGTAGGGAATTAGCTACGTAAGCAAACAAATATCCTGCAAAGTTATTGCACCCGCGTCAGTCATTCAAACAGGTCACCATAGCATTAAATGTGGCAAGACCCCTCACGTAAAAGTGACAGAATCACCATGAACAATGTCAACTAAGCTATAGACTTTCGACCAACAAGATAGCTTGGAATGGACAAGGAAATGATGAGCAAAGGATATAAGGAAGCTTTCGGGACACGTTAAAGGTTAAGTTTTTTCATCCCTTACTTCTCTTTCTCTCTCTCTCAATCTACCCTAACCTAACTTGATCGTTGGAGTGTCCGTTGGGGGACTACCTCCCTCTTTGGACCGTCTTGCAAGCACACTCCCTTGTCTTTCAGGGCCAGCAGATCCGTTGGAAGTGTGGATCAGTCCGACTCATCTTTCGCTGAAAGGAAGAGCATCATCAATTGTGATTATGGAGTTTTGGCTTTTATCATAATTGTGTTGGATTAAGGGTTTTTTTTTTTTTTTTTCCCTATTTGGTTTGTTTTTGAGTTTGGCATCTCTGTTCCCTCCCCCTCTTTCTTCATTTGTTTAGTTTTGTGATTTTGGTTCAGCTTCATGTTCTTAACTGTGGCTCTGCTTAACCTTGTTCAAATGGTGAAAGAGGATTGAAGCAAATTTGGATCTTGTTCAACAGATCTGAACCAATTTATTTATTTTTAGTTGTTGATCTATGTGCTGGTATTCTTATTGCTATTGTTGTTGATGATGATGATGATGATGATGATGATGATGATGATGATGATGATGAAACAGATTGCAACACATTAAAATATTTTTTTGTTCTTGTGTTGAAAAGATAAGAAGGAGTGAGAGATAGAGACAAGAAAAATTTGGACAAATAGAGAGAGATTTCTGACACTTGGAGTGAATGTGTTAGATCTGTTGAATATATAGTAGATTTATTTATTTATTTATTATTTTATTTTTTACATTTGAGATTAGATATGTTAAATCTGTTGAATATATGTATTAGATTTGGTGCGTGGGTGTGTTGATGATGATTTGAACAGATGAGGGAGAAAGAGAGCGAAAAATATGTGAACGGATAAATTGAATAGATAGAAACAAAATTTGAACGGAAAAGATCATAAAATTAAACAAATAGGGCAAAAAAAATTAAACAAATAACTATAAATTTGAATAGATAGGGAAAATATTTGAACAGACAGATATAAATTTGAACAAATAGTCAAAAAAAGAAAAGATAAAAAAAAAAAATAACAGATAAATTAAAGGGTAAAATTAGAAATAAAATGTCATTCAAAACAAATAAAGAGTACTGTTATTAGCACCCCATCAATTATTCTGGACCTTCTATTTTTTAGCTTTTTTTTATTACAATAATAACCTCAAATGAAATTACTAAAAAGGACATCAATAATTTTGGGACACCTCATCTCATAATTAAGCCTACACACCCCACTACATCATGAGTTAGTGTTTATTAGAGCACCCACATCCATCACCACCCATCCATCTTTTCCAAATCCCGCATTCAAAACCTACCCACCCTTAAAATCTTGAAAACCTTTTCTGGTGGCAACCATTTGATTACCTACACTTCTCAAGCAATGACAATGAGTCAAATTTTTTCCGACAATCATAACTCCACGAGACGAGAGGGGTACAACAATAAAAGTTCAGAGGAGATTCATACCTTTGATAGTGTCTTAACTTAGAAGAGATTGACCTTATAAGAGTAAGCTTCTTAAAAAAAATGGCAAAAATAATAAAAATTGTTCATCATTTTTTCTGGATTGAACTCTCGAACATATGATCGAAATTTGAGAACACATGTCTGAACATTATTTATTTGTCCAGGAACAAGTAACCGAACATTTCTTATTTGTTCATGAACAGATAACCGAACATTATTAATTAACCTTTTTCAAACTTTAAAATCACAAAACCCATGTAAGATAAAGAACAAGAATTGAAACTGTCAGAGAATTTAAAAAAACTCACCTGAAAGATCACAAATCCAAACTCGTGGAGATCGTATAACCCACAAAAGGGGAATTTTGAATCAACAACAAAAAAATCTACATTTATTTTCTCAAGTCATGAACAAGTATGTGGAGATAGAGTAATAATCACCTTCGTAGATTTTGTTAGGGTTTTTGGGAGAGGATTTTTGGGGTGTGGGTTTGTATATTCAATTGAATGGGTGAAATGTTTTCACAAAAATAATTTTGGTATTATTTGGGAGGAGAAAATAAATTTTAAGGGTTTTAAAATTTGTAAGTGGGGATCCAAAATAATTGATGGGGTGCTAATAACAGCACTACAAATAAAAGGATTTCTCACCAAACTATTTTACAAATGGTGAATCTCTCATCAACAAAAATTATTTACTGGATCTAATGCCTTATATCCTCATTAAATTGGACTTTTCAACAATTTCTTTAAAGTTAAGATTGGTAAAATAATTTTAGTACGTATAATTCTATTAAGTTTTGTTTATGGGTAATTTAAATTAAGTAAAAGTCTTTTAAATATTAAATTTTAGAAAGATTTTTAGTAAGGGTATATTGATCTAGAAATTTAATAATAAAAAAGAAAAAAGAAAAAAATAAAAATAAATAAATAGAGATGCGCTACATAGGAGACGAAAAAAAGTTAAAGGTAAAAAATACTTTTTATTTACTTATTTTAATAATCTTAATTTTATTATTTATAAAAGTATTATTTAAATCAACATGTATAATATTTTATATAAATTTTTTGTATATATTAATAATTTTATCTCTATCATACTACAAAAATATAAATTAAATAAATATATATAATAATTTTAAATTATAACACAATAAAATAAACATTCATTTGATAATTTTAACCTTTCGTGCTTAAAAAATATAACTTAAATATATATATATATATATATATATAATATATATATATAAAATAATTTTATATGATATTAGAAATAATTGTTATAAAATTAAAAGTGATTTTAATTATTTGAGAAATTCAATATAATTAATATTATAAATAAGATAGGCATAAAAATAAGAAATAATTTTAATATTTTATTTAAAAAAAGTGAAAAAAGTGTAATAAAATTAATTGGTAAAGTATTTTTAGTATGTATAATTCTATTAGGTTTTGTTTATGGGTAATTTAGATTAAACAGAAATCTTTTAAATATTAAATTTTAAAAGGAATTTGATAAAAAGATATATTGATGTGACATTTTAACAAAAACAAAAAAAAAAAAAAACAAGGAAGAAGAAGAAGAAAGATGTGCCACATAGGAGGAAAAAAATAATTAACAACCAACACTACTTTTAATAATATATATATATATATATATATATATATGATTTACCTGTCAAAACAATTGGGAGGGTAACGGCAGGACCGACTAAGGTCGGTAAGACATGTGTCTTGGCTCTCAAAATTTTGGCACAAAATAGAACTCTTAAATTTGCTAGTTCTATATCATATTATAAGTTCAAAACTCAATTTTTTTTTATATTTTTTTTTTATTATGAGACCCAATCTAAAAGGCCTTCATAAAAATCTTGTTGCACCCATTGAAAAAATATATATATATATATATATATAATCATTGCTAAGTCCAATTAAAATTTTATACCATCAATCCAAACAAATTGAAATATATATTATATAATAAATCCAAATAGAGTCTCCTGTCAAGGTTTTAATAAATAACTTTATTTTCATTTTTTTGCCCTCTCTCTGTATCATATTTTAATTGAATAATCTTACCTAATTTCTTTCCGTTAATTTTGTTGCACTCTCTCTTTATCATAATTTAATTGAATAATTTTGCCTTAATTTTTTCTAATTTTTTTTTTCCAGTAATTTGTGTGTTGCTGTCAAATAGTCAATGGATTGTGATTGTTTTATCAGATATCATATTACAATAATATAATCATTTCATTATCAAATATCAATGGATTATGCTATTTGTATTGATTATTGCTAAACTATAAAACAATAAGACCATATTTTATCTTTTTTTTATTCTTTGTAACTATTTTTTTTTTTGTATTTTAATATATAAAGGTAAATTTTAATTATTATATGATTAAGGAAACTTTTTGTGGCTGCCAACCAATAAAAAAATTATGGGTAATTATTATTTTATCCATAAATTTTTATAAAAAAAATATATGTAGGGGCCCCACTTTCAAAGTTCGCTTAAGGCCGTGTAAATCTCAAGGCCGACCCTAGGTAACGGGTGGGATTTTTCAGGTTTTGAAAGCAAATTCTTAATTTTAAACTAAATTATGTTAGTGATATAACTTTGGGAATGTTTGTGTACATATTCAAAGCAAAGATGTCTCATAAGGGGTTGATCTCACATGATATGAGGTGTACCTGTAAAACTCATGTTTTGTGAGATATCTGTATCTCATTCCGTGTTTTGAATAAAATTTTCTTTCCTTTTGTATGATCTTTCTCCCTCATATATATAGGAGTGCTGCTACGGTGTACACTTTTAAAAAGGAATTATCATATACATTCTATCATAATATACTAAATATAATTACAATGTTCCTTGACGAATGTCACATGTCATGACTTTTATCATCAAAATGATTTGTAACATTTCTCACTATAAATTGTTTCTAAAAATTTACACCACACAATTCCTTACATAATCACAACATACCTAACATAACTGTAACATACCTAACTATAATGATTCTTATTAACTCTCATTTTAAGAGTAAACATATTCTTCACTCACAACTTTTATAACATAATTAACGATATAACACTTGTCACCATAAATTTTTCCACATTTCATTGATAGAAGATTTCCTTATATTATAGTTTTCAAAAACACCGTTGTATAAGCAGTTACATTATTTGCACGCTCAAAACAAAGCTTCCAAACCATCCTTCAAATCTATTAAAATCCTTATAACAAGCTTTCGACTAATTATTCTAGTTAAAAAAAAAAAAAAAATGCTTTCGACTTCAAATTAAAAGACAGGGATGATCAACTTGGTTCATGATGAATACTCATCCAATTATATATTTTAAGAATTCGGCCCCTGTTTGCACTTGGGTGATTTGAACTAATCATTCTTATTGGGCTATCAATGCACGCTTGTAGAGCTTCTTCAAACTGGGATCTCTTTCCATCATGTGCTTCCATTTTTGCTGCAAAGCCCCCAAAAAAATAGTAAATAAAATAAAAAATAAAAAATAAAAAATAGAAGTTGTAGGTGTCTGAACAAAATCAGACTCGCAAGTGCACTCCTTACCTTCAAGTTGTCCGGTGTTCTATGGGGATCATTCTTGAAATATTCATTCTTGATTTTTATCCAACAGCCGTACCTGGGATACAAATTAAGTGGAAAAAAAAAAAAAAATCAACAAAAATAATGGTTGTTCATGAATTGTCCTAACATAGTTTCTTTTGTATTCTCTAAAAGTTGTGTTTCATCAAACATACGTTCTTGCATATCTTCGAATTCCATCAATCAGTTTGTTTGTTTCATCAGGACTGAACTTGTTATAGTGTCGTCTTTGATCTTTCCCTTTCGAGCACAACTTGGCTCTTTTGCACTGCGTTGGTAGCCCAAGGTCCGCTCCATTGGAGTTGCCATTGTAGATTAGTGGGGCATCAAGTGAGGTGTAGGAAGTTTCAACAAGAGGTGGCGGAAATGTTTGATTGTTGTGATCACCAAAGCTGAAAAATTATAATAGAAACCTCATCAACATCAAATCTTCTCACTAATTTATTAAAATCTCTAATGTATTATCAAAAAAAGCAACAAAAAGAGAAGACAAAAACACTGATTAATTAGGAATCTAGCAACTTCACAATATAAGGTTGTTATGTTCATGCTTCTAAAATAAAACAAATTTCGTACCATAGAAAATTTGCTTTACCATGGCAAAGGCGTGATTCCACCTGCGAAAGGCAGGCCTTGAGCAACCTGGGTATCGTTTCGGAAATAAAACTCCTCACTAGAACTAGGCAGCTGGGAATTTGGCAACCCGGGTATGGAAATGTACCCTTCAAACACAAAATATGAAACCCTCTTCAATAAAAAAAATAGCAACAAATACCAGTCAGCATGACATTTTACACACGCAAAAGCTTGAAGCCTAAAGGACTACACAAAAAACCAAAGAAAATTATTCAAAAAGAATTGTTTGAGCAAAGCAAGCAGAGAGAAACTTACAACTGATTGACAAAATGCTCAATGCGATGACAGGGTGCAATATCTCATATGTAGCCTTGTTAGTAGTTTATAGGCCTCAGTGAATTGTTTCATGTAAAGAAGAAGAGTGCGGTGTAGCCACAATTGTGGGATGGATACGAGCATTTTAAGAATCATGAAGTTCTGCAATTGATAGTGTGTTCTGCTCTGTAGATTTTTCCATCACCTGGTAGCTGTTCAAGGCCTCCTTCAAGTGTTAATCATAATTAGCAGTGGCCGGTTTAGGAGATAAAATGGCTATGCTCATATCCCATTTAACCTTGGTGAATTAAGGCATCTTCTATTTTATTGCACTTTATTATTGAGCTACTCATGCAGTTCACTATTAATGTAGCAGAAATGTGTAAAAGAGGAAGTAAGGTACTGATCTTCTGTTAATTCAAAGAGAATACAAAGTAAGATCATTCTCTAGAATTTACGAAGAATATATCGAAAATAAATGTTTAACAACGTTAATTCTCACAGAATATTAAAAGTTAAAAGAGAGTATAAACTCTAAATTATATTAATTTCAAAACTCCCTTTTGCCATAAGGTCTATAATCATCTTAATTAGTTATTCCAAGTAAAAAAAGAAAAAAGAAAAGTTCTACCAAGCACAACATTATTTAGTCCAACCTCATCATCTATGAGTTAACCAAACATGATCTTATGGCGAAAGAGTGACACAATATATGTATTGGTCAATTTTTTCTTTTATTCAGCGAAAAAAATATTGAATATAATGAGTGTCCATAGTTGCAAGCAATAACTAGTTTAGAGACTTGAATTCAATGAAAAAATTCCTCACCTGAACCAGGCAGTTGTAGATTAGGCAAGCCAGGGTCTTCATGCACAGATGGCAATTCCCATTCAAAAAAAATATTTCCTGGAGACCATGAGAGTTCTTGAGCAGGTGCTGATAGGTTAGATAAAAAAAATCTAAGCTAGAAAAAACCTGATCAAGACACAAGTCATTCAGCCTAAAAATTCCTCACCAGGCCTAGGTTCTTGAACCACAAGTCCAAAATCGCCTATCCATGTTAATTTCTCAGCAGGTTCAACTATAAAGTATTCTTTTTCACTGATAAAAAAAAAAAAAAATGTTAGGAAAAGGTTTGTAAAATATATAAGCAGTAGTTTTAGCAAGTTTTGTGAAAATTCATAACATAATTAACAAAAATAGCCATGGTAATTACCTTGGAAAGGTTTGTTTCTGTTCCACAAGTTGTCGATATTTCCACCGGGGAAAGGCAGGCCTTGAGCAACCTGGGTATTGTTTTCGCAATAAAACTCCTCACTAGAAGTAGGCAGCTGTGGATTTAGCGACTCAGGTTTGGAAATGTACCCTTCAAACGCAAGTATGAAACCTTCTTCAATAAAATTATACAATAAAAATATAGCAACAAATATCAGTCAGCGTGACATTTTGCACTCACAAAAGCTTGAAGCCTGAAGGACTACACAAAAAACCACAGAAAATTATTCAAAAATGAATTGTTTGAGTGAAGCAGGCAGAGAGAAACTTACAAATGATTGACAAAATGCTCAATGTGATGAGAGCTTGCAATATCTCAAATGGAGCTTTGTTAGTAATTTATAGGCCTCCATGCATTGTGCCACAAAGAAGAAGACGAGTGCAGTTGTGGGGGATTCATACAAACTTTTTAAGAAATCATGAAGTTCTGCAATTGATAGTGTTCTGTACATCACTTTGTAGCTGTTCAAACTCTTACGCTGTATTTGGTTGGGGAATTTGGAGAAAGGATTTTGAAAGGAAAAGGGAAAAAGTGTGAAATGCAGGTATATTTTATTTTATTTCACCTATCTTTTCATTTTCCTTTCCAAATTCCTTTTTAAATCCCTTAACCAAACACAATATTATAGTTGTCAAATTGATGAGAATTGTATTGAATTCTAAATTCGAATCAAATCAAAAATCATTAACATTCTATACAAACTATAAATATGATAGTAAAGTGTGTGTGGTCTGCTGTCTGGATGCTCCAGCAGAGGGCTTTATTGTTGTCTTTGTTTTGTTTTTTGGCTGGTTTTTAGTATTTCTATCTGTTGGTTTTGGCATGTTTTACATTTCGGTTGTATTTTTGGTTTGGGTTTGTTGATTGTTGTTGGTTACTCACCAACTCACCATCTCAGGCTGTGTGCTAGCATATGATTGGGCGATCTCAACAGTGCCAACCTAGTTGGGATTGTTTTGTTTTGCTATGATGCCCTATGCACTCCCCTTCCCCTTCCCCTTTCCCTTCTTCTTTATTGATGTATTTCTTTATTCGGTCTTCATTAATAAAATTCCCTTTTCTTCGTTGATCAAAAAAAAAACAAAAACTATCGCTATATATATATATATATATATATATTTGGGCACATATTACTGAAATGTTCTTAAACAAGAATATGATTATAGGGTCGAATTAGGAATACATTGCGTTTATAGCGAGAGATGTGCGTACAAATCCTATAAATTATAAAGTCATTTTAAAATTATAATATAATCGCTATTGGCATTAAAAAAAATGGAGTTAAAAACCTATATGGAGTATAATAATAAACATAATTAAGTGAATGGATTTTATTTTAAAACCTTCAATATTTTAAAAAGTGTCTGATTATCATTATTAAAAATAAATAAAAACTTGTGAAATATATTAAGTTTAACTCATGTAATTTTACATTATATTTATTTCACCAAAACAACAATATATAATTCATGAGTACAAATTACTGTAGCTTTGAACATTCTTAAACGATGTATTGTAATATATATTTTTGGACATGTTGAGTTTTACTGAATTTTATTAAAAAAATTAATCTGATCATCAAAATAATAAATCATACCCATGTATTGATTATTTTTGTACTAAATATTCTTACAAACTGGATTATGTCATATATATGTATGTATATGTATATATGTATATATATAGAAAGAATTGAAATCTATCAATTATGATAGTTTCAAACGTTACATGAACTACAAAAAATAAATCACATAAAAAATTAATTGTGAATCATGTGATACACTATAAATTCTACAAAAATGTTTTAGAGCTCTAATAAAGGAGCTCTAATAGCTCTAATAGAGTGTGGGTCCCACTGTGATAGTGAAGTTTGTGTCTTGTGACTCTTTTTTTTTTTTTTTTTGACTTTCCATATCATTAGAACTTATTGATTTAGAGGAATGTATCATTATTGTAAATTCTATCACAAAATAGGTTTACTCATAAATTTGTACTGAATGAATAAAAGAGATCATGATTATCAGTGGCCTGACTAGCAAATAGAAATGACTATATTCATATCCAATTCAACCTTAGTGAAATAGGTAATATTTACCCTCCACTAGCCATTATATACACACTATTATTGAGCAAACTAATGTTTTTCACTACCTTGTTTCATTTCTTAGTGAAATGTAGCACTGAGGGGTCAGATTGATCCATCTGGATTTTCACACTTGGGACACATTTAATTTCCTGATAATAATAGGTGAAATAAGGTCTCGTTTAGGAACAAATTATTCTAGCAACTTTTTAACTTTTTGGCTAAACTATGAGATAAAAAAAACTAGTATGTTTGGAATGACGTTTTGATTTTTTACGAAAAAATGTGCAAAAAAATAGAGAAAAGAGAATTATTAACTTTTTGGTATAGGTTAGAGGCTTTTTTATTCTTTTAGTTACTTTTTGACTTTTAGACTAAAACAAGCACATGCCAAACGAGGCCTAAGTTATCAAAAAGTGTTCTATTGAATAAGTTCTTCCACTTGGGCCAAAAATAATCCCTTGTATGTGAGATTGCCCATGATTAATTAATTAATTAATTAATTATTTTGAATTAAAAGAGTCCTACCAAGCAAGTACAGGATTATTTAATCCAATCCCATCTTTTATCCGCAAATTTAAATATGACCTATGGCACAAAAGTGGCACGATTATATGTGTCGTTCATTTTCCCCTTCAAATAAAGTAAACAAATAATTAATAAGTAAATATATAGATTGAATATAATGATTGTAAACATATGATTGTAAATATATATATATAAAAGAAAAATTCCTCACCAGAATAAGGCAGTTGTGAAGTTTGCACGGCGGGGCGTTCAGGTACAAATGGGAGATTCAATTCAGCCACATATTTTTCTGGAGACCATGAGAGTTCCTCTGCAAAGGTGTTCATAGGGTTGGGTTGGGACAATAATAACACTCTATGCTAGAAAAAAAAACTAATCAAAACACAAAAGGCAGTAGTGGCTCAAGGTTTTTGAAGATTTCAGACCAAATATCAAAATAATATCTTATTTAATTAAACTTTTGAAAAAGGACATTTGCTAATAAAATTTGTTTGAAATTTTTTGTGAGCCTAATTAGTCGACAGTTAAGTGGCCTAATAGTTGAGTCACCTCTGCACAAAAGTTATATTCGGATCATGAATTTAAGTAGATATTTAGAAAGGATAGAAGAAAATATGAATCGACTATAAATTAAATTTCTTCTCCATTTACTTTTTTGAAGAAATTACAAAGAAATCTTATAATTTGACCCTTATAACAAAGTGAATAAGGAGTTTTTAACTTTTTCAATTCAAACCCTAATATTTTGATTTATTTCCAATTTAAATCATCTGTCTATTTTCGTTAAGTAATTCGAGTGGCATGGTAGGATTGTGACTGTTTTGGGAGTGTTTGGACTGCATTGTGTGTGGTCAGAATTATTGTGTGTCTTGTTGGATTAATCTGATTTGTTCTGTCTACTACTGGTTTTGATTCAGAGCTCTTCATCAGTTCGATTCTGCTTCTGCGCTGCTTCTGAATTCTGTCTTGTGCTGATATAGTTGGTAGGCAGTGGAGTGGATGGTGTTGAAGGCAGAGGACTTCCATTCAGCTGTTTTTGTTGACAGACAGTGGAGGTTGTTGCAGTTGTTCTTGGTTTGCATTCAGCTGGGCTGGTCTGTGCAGAGGAGGAAGATTTAGAATTATGGAGTTAATTGTTTCAGATGGCAGCAGGGGGTTGTTAGTCCTGTTCTGCTGTGTAGTTCTTTTTGTTTTTTCCCCTTTTTTCTCCTCTTGTTCTCTTTTGGTTGGTTCCTCACCAACTGGTGCTTGGAGTTTCGTTTTAACTCCAAGCTCATCTTTATTGATGTATTGTTTCATACTTTGTATGTTGTCATCAATAAAGATTTTTTTGCCGATCAAAAAAAAAAAAAAAAAAAAGTAATTTGACCAAAAATGATATTTTATTCATTAAAATTAACGAAAAAACATATTTTAGACATTTTATGTATACTTACATTAAGTTTAATGACTAAAATATTATTTTTTTATCAGTCTTAATGAAAAGAGACAAATGATTTATATTGAAAATAAATTAAAAAATTAGAGTTTAATTAACAAAATTTAAAATTATTTTGTCACAGGATCAAATTCTAAAATCTGTTTTTTATAATTTTTTTTTTTTACTTTAAATTTATAATTCAAATCGAAAAAGTAAACCTATTCTAAAAATTTTCCTCACCAGACAAAGGTAGTTGTTGATTTGGCCGTCCAGTGAACAAATGGGCATCTTGATCCGCAAGTTCAAAATCATTGCTATTGGTAGACCGTGTGAATTCCTCAGCAGGTCCACTGTTTGCAATAGTTTTTGCAAAATTTAAGCAGTAGTTATTGTATGAAAATCCATAATGCAGTTAATTAGGAAAATAGGCAACCCAAAGAGTTAGCTTAGTGGGTATAACTTGGAATTCAGAAGTGTATTCTTTTCTCAATTTCAAGTTTAACTGCCATTTGAAACAATACATTACTTGGGGTCACATTCAAGAACTCTGTTTGAAATTTGTCCGATTCACGTGAGACGTTTTACATCAAGATTAGTTAAAGTGTGCGTGACTTAACCCGAACACCCGATTGTCAAAAACAATTAGCAAAATAGGCATGGTAAATGAAACCATGCTGATTAAAAAAAAAAAAAAAAAAGAAAAAAAAAAAGAAAAATTAAATTCATGGATCATTTGAATAAAACAAAAGAGTATGAACAAATCATAAAGGTCTATTATACTTTCACTCTTATAGTTTGATTCAAATTTTGTTTTAATTCTTATTATTTTAATTTGAATAATTTGACCCCAACCCTTTAAGTTTAGTTTTAATTTGATCTTTCTAATTGAATTTTCGTTAATTTTTCCAGCATGTACATCTTAGAAGAGTGATAAGTATTTCAAAATCATTAATTTCAGTCTCCAATTTGAACTAAATAATCAAATTGAAACTAGATTTAAAATGTAAAGACTAAACTGTTCAATTTGAAACAGTATGGATAAAAATTAAATTTGAGTCAAACTATAAGTATGTGATTAATATAGTCAAAAAGTTAAAAAATTATTATAAATTATCAAATCACTTTTTCTATTTCTTTGTACCAACAATGATTCATCCCACTAAAAACAACCACTAATAGCACTAATGCATTAAAAAAATAGAAAAAAAAAAAAATACAACTCTAAGACCAAAACATCACATCATTTTTGGCAGGACCCACTGCCACCTAATTAGTGGGAGCACTAATTAGTGCTCCCAAGCATTTTTCTTCTTTGTACATCTTTTCATAAAAAATCAAAAAACTAACTAAAATAATTACATTCCAAACCAACCGGTAATTTACCCAATCATCAATTATGGAATCTAGCACCTTCAGAACAAAAGGTCATTGGTTTCCAAATTCAAAATTTGTTTGAGTTGGTTTTTTTTGTTTTCTTTCTATATTTTATTCATTTTTTTTAAATTTTTTTATGCACTTTAAAAATAAAATATTTATTAAAAAAATGACTAAATGATGAAAAAATTATTTAAAATAATATTTAAAAATAAAAAGAAATAAATTCATTTGACAGAAAATTGGGTTTTACCTTGGAAGAAGCTGGCATGTGTTAAACAAGTCATCCGAGGAAGCACCTAGGAGAGTCTGGTATTGGGCAACTAGTTGATCATCATCATGAGTCGTGTGCTTTTGACCCTGAAACAACTTCACCAAAACCACAACGAAAATATTAGAGTCTCAATAAGTTTACAATATTATTTATAATAATGTGGTAAAATAAATGTATTAATTTTTAATTTATTATATATTTAATAATAATAGAATCAATTCTCATACTGCATTATTATAGATAAATTTGTAAATATAAATATGTGAGTGCCTACTATTATTCAGGCCTCGTTTGACAACTCAATAGTTTAGTTTAAAAGTTAAAAAGTCACTAAAAAAATTAAAAAGTTAACAACATATACCAAAAATTTAAAAAATTTTCTTTTTTCGTTACTTTTTGCACATCTTTTCGTAAAAAATCATAAAGTTATTTCAAACATACTAATTTTTTTATCTCATATTTTAGTTAAAAAATCAAAAGATTACTAAAATAATATATTTCGAGACGAGGCCTCAATCCACAATTTAGCTATGACCATTGTTGCCATAATTTTCCTAGGGAACAAACCATAGGTGAAAAGAAAATCTGTCTCAAAATTAAGGTTGCAACAAGTGCATTATTTATTTATTTTTTTTGAGAATATATATATATATATATATTTCCCTAATCGCAATAGTACAATAACTAATAATCTTTGTTGTTAAAAGTCACTTCACTAACTTGGGCTATTGATATATGAAATTATGTATTGCACTCACCTCTCTCCATTCTTCTTTTCTTTATAGAAGATTTATGGGGAAACTAATATGGAAAGGAATATTTCATTTCATACTTAATTTTGAGGATAAATTATAAACATACCCTTGGAAAATTTATTTAAAATACAAGTGGCTCCTTATAGTTTTAGAAATTACATTACATCTCTTAAAGTTTCTAATTTCATAACAAATGATCATTTTTATTAATAGATCATCAAGTCAATTAATAATTTTTAACGATATTATAAATATATTTTAATTAATAATTTAATAATTTAATATATATTGTAGAGGAGAGCATTACGAATTTTATTTTTTTGATTAATTCTATTAAATAAATTTTTTTTACAAAGAGGTAGTTATAATTTTTTAAACTATAACAAGCAATTTATATTTTAAGCAAATTTTCAGTAAGTATATTTATAATTTATCTTAATTTTAATTATCTAACTGCGATAATTGTACTTTCAACATCTTAACTGCCTAATGAAATAGATGAGTTTATGTAAAAATTCTCTGTGGTGTGTTGTGGTTATTTATTTATTTATTATCATTATTATTTTTTTGAGAAAATACCTTAGCAAAGAGCATATTAAACAAACAAACAAAAAAAATATGCATGTAATTTACCAAATAATGTAGGGGAAATAACAACACAGTAGGGACAGAAAAAAAATATATAAATCAATTATAAAATTTATACACTTTAATAATTAAAATGCTATACTTTTTCATAATTTTATAATTTTTTTTTTTATTACCACTCTGCTGTTATTTTTCCAATAACGTACCTCAAGATCACTATCAACAATTCTAGTTTCTTGGATCTCATGTACTGGCTCGGGCACTGAGTGAAAGAAATTAAAGAGATGTATATAAGAACCTCTGTCCAAATAAGTAGGAAAACAGAATATATGAATTATTTTACCAAAACAAATGTATTACTCTACCAAAGGATCATTAATTACCAAAATCACGGAGTTGGACAGATTGGTTTTGAGCAATTGCTGGGGACGTCCAACAGGCTGAGAGAAATGCATGATTAATGCACGATAATAGTTGAGTGAAATGTGTAAAGGGTAATACACAACCTAATAAAATGTTTTATCTCAAAAATGGATATAACAAATATATCATAATACAATTATGTGTAAAGGGTAATACACAACCTAATAAAATCTTTGTACTATATCTACACTAAGTTTCAACTTAGCATTGGTTATGTCCCAAAGTTATATTTGTTATGACTTGAAATGATGAGCAAATTGAAAACAAAGTCCGCATATAAATAAATCATAATGAAACGGGCTTAATTATGATCCTAGTTGATAAAGTCATTAGTAATATATCAGTAATGTCATATTTATCACATCTTTCTACCATATTATGTTTATCAGGTGATCTGATATATTTACGATTATTAGATGTAAATGAGATTCAAGTAAAACCAATTATATCAAGAAGGCAAATACTAATAATTGTAAGCACTCCTATGACATTCTTTAATAATGGAATTGAGATGAAAAGTTCTTTATAAGTAGGTCAAAAAAAAAAATTAGAAAGTTATGAAATCAATGAAAAGTGTGTTGAAATAGCTTAGAAGTGTCTCATTTTTTAAAACTCATTTGAAGCACTTGTTAGTAAGACCTTATTAATAATTACAATGGTGCCAATAGAAGGGAGATGCATCTGTTTCATTCATTCCTAACAATTAAGTAACAAGTAAATATTGAATAAGAAAAATTATGCAAACAGTCCTCGTAGTTTATACGATGTGTTAATTTGGTTATTGTAGTTTCAATTTGCCCGATTTTACCCCTTAATTTAACGGATTGTGTCATTTTAGTCTAATAAATAACGGTTGCTAAGTTAATTTAACGGAAAATCAAACAATGTGTCAATTTGGTCCCTGTATTTTTCACAATGTGTCAATTTAGTCCCTGTCAAAATTGAGAAAATTAAAACTATAAGGACCAAATTGACACATCGTGTAAAGTACAGGGACCAAATTGACACATTGTTTGACCTTCCGTTAAATTAACTTAACAATCGTTATTTATTGGATTAAAATGACATAATCCGTTAAATTAAGGGGTAAAATCGAGCAAATTGAAACTACTGGGATCAAATTGACACATCATGTAAACTACAGGGACTATTTACATAATTTACCCTACTGAATATAACAAGCGTGCATCTGTTTCATTCATTCCTAACAATTAAGTAACAAGTAAATACTGAATATAATGTGTGCGCATTAGTGCATATGCAGTAGCTACTTTAGACATTTGTATTCAATAAAAATTCCTTACAAGAATAAGGTGGCTGTGAATTTTGCATGTTGAAGTCTTCAGGCATTGATACGAAATTCAATACGGGGTTGGGGATGTCTTCATGCTCAAATCCAAAAATCTGAAACAATGTTAATTCCGGAGCAGGTCCTTTGTTTGGCCATAGGTTTGCATCCATTACTATCTATACAAAAAGCAAAAAGAAAAAAAAAAAAAAAAAAAAAAAAAAAATCCTTGATATGGGCTAAAGCATTGATCCGCTCATTGGAGAATTAGTATTTTTAATTACTAGCAACGAACACGAAATAACAACGAAATTATATGTTTTTTTAGCAAGTAAAAATTATATATTTTAAACAAAAAATCTTTTTTATGTATTTGAGCTCAATATAGAAGTTGTTGTAATGCAAAAATAATATATTAATTTTGATATTAAAATTTTACTATTAAAATTCTAAAATTTTGATTTTATAGACTTAAGTGCATTAGTCCAGCAAAGTAGGTGTATTTGTCTATAAGTGCATTTAGTAATCCACACACACAAGTAAAACTGAACATTTTGTGATGCACAAATACAATTTATTAACATTCTAAAATTAATTTGTAAAAATTGTTATATTATGGGAATATTAGTGAAACATCACTTTCCAACTTTAGGTAGTAAAAGGTCAAACATGATTTTTTTCTTATTAGTTAAGGTACCTCACAAATATTATTAGAGAAATTTTTCTGTGAAAATTTTCTTTAAAGATCTAAAATTACAAAGAAATTTCTCTATAAAAAAAAATTTCTATGAAAATATTGAGGGACCCCACTATTATAAAAGTGTTGAGTATCCTTTATCTTTTAAAATTTTAATATCAAGGATCTTAAACTAAAAACTCCTATTAATTAAGCCCAAATTGGTGCAGTTATACCATGATTTTTTATTTTTTATTTTTGGTAAATAGGTTAAAAACTAACTTTTTAGCTTTTTTTGGTTTTTTTTTTAAAAAAAATAAATAGGTGATATGATCCAAAAGAGATTAAAAGCCAAAAAAATTGCTTTTAATCTCGTCCCCCAAAAGAGGCCAACATATAATTAGATTGGACCTACAAGTTGAAAAATGTGTGAACTACTTGTTTTTAGAGTTCTTTATAGACTGAATATTAGTTTTTATATTTTAGATCACAAAAAAATATTATTAGGGATGTTAAACTAAAAAATCCAAACAATAAATAGAAGAAGCAAACAAATCCCAAATATGTGTATTTTTATATTTTAAAAATTGAAAACAAGGATTAGAATTTTGGAGTTGGAAGATCTCACAACATAAGATGATATTATATGTAATAGATCTATTACATATGTAAAGATTTCTTACTCCTCTTTGCAACCAAATTGTCGTGAATTGTTTATTTTTTGGTGGTTTCAAATTTTGATTTTATTAAAATGGATGAGGAAATTACCTTCTTTAAAAACAAAATAAATAAATAAATAAATAAAGAAGGAAATAAGTGGGACGTAGCTTCTTACAAAGTGAAGTCCATCACTTGGAGGGTGAGTCCTCACTTGGCATCTGAAGATGCCTACATTTACACTCACATAGATCATTTTAGTGAGCAAAAATTTCGATAATCGTAGCAGTGCTGCTCGATATATATCGTTGATGAAGACTTGTCGGCTTTTTTTGAGGCTGTGATATCAAGAGAGAATGTTTTAGAAGTCAAGATCCAACAAGATCCAACTTGATGAGTACATTTCCAGCAGCTTTTATGCCTGCAAGAGCTCTTCTTTGTTCCCAAAACCTAATGACTGTCTGAGTCGGCAAGAGCAAACCCACGCTGAGGATCGAGATCGTGATGATGAAGAAAAACAAAGTAAGTGTAGCCATTTATTAGACCCATAATGTCGACCGACTACGCAGCTTTTATGCCTGCAAGACAAGACTACTCTTCTTTGTGCCTAGAACCCAATCACAAGAGCAAACCTAAGTTGAGGAGGATGGAGATCGTGACGATGATGAAGAAAAACAAAGTAAGTGTAGCCATTTAGGAGACCCATAATGTCGATTACGCCTGCAAGACAAGACCGCTCTTCTTTGTACCCAAAACCCAATCACCAGCAAACTCAAGTTGAGAATGGAGATCGTGTTCATGATGAGGAAAAACAAAGTAAGTGTAGCCATTTAGAAGACCCATATTGAATTCTGTACAGTTTCATCACACATACCAGCTTCAAGAAACAAAGAGATCATGTTACTATATATATTTACACAGTGAGAGAGAGAGAGAGAGATAGAGAGAGAGAGAGGGAGAGCTTGTGGTGAAAACTTACAGAGGGACTCAAGCGGCTAACAGAACTTCAAGAACGTCAAGGGTTTCTGTGCTGTAGATCGCCAGATGCAGAGAGAGAGACAGAGAGAGAGATTCAATTGTATGACTCTCTACTAATGGAAGTAACCAAACAAATAAAGTATATATATATCGAAAAGAGATATTAGTCATTAAAAATTAATTTTTTGATTAAAAAAAAAAAAAAAAGGTAAGTTAAAAAGAATTACACCGAAATGTTGCTTTTGATGCCGCGAAAAGAGCCTCAATCAGTTTAACCGTGGTTTATATTGAGTTGGGGTCCATTTATTTAAACTAATTAACGTATTTGAGTCTGTAAATAATTAATAATAATCTTATTTTACTGTAAAAATTATTATTTAGAGAAAATTATTGAAAGGTCCAATCTACAGATAGTATAATGTATTAGATTTAGCGGATATTTTTTGTTAGTGAGAGGTTCACCTTTCGTGAAAAAGTTGGGGACTTACGCGTATGTCCAAATTGGTGGACTTATTATCTAGTAGGTCATGTGAGAATTAATGACGTTTTTCATCAAATATTAAAAAAATGTCAACTAATTGTTAATTTCCAGCAACAGTTTAAAAATTTTGTCACAAAAAATGTTACTAATTATAAGTTTTAGCGGTAGTTTAAAAAAAAAATCACTAATTTTTAACTTTCAGCAACAGCTTGAAAAAATCATCATAGAAAAAATATCACTAATTATAAGTTTTAGAGACAACTTATAAAAATTGTGATAAAAAAAATCACTAATTATCAATTTTTAGCGACATGCAAAAAATTATTTCATAAAATTATTTTTAGCGACAATTTTACTAGGATTTATTTTCAATAAGACTTATTGGGAATTAAGTCCAACTATTAGGACATATTGATAGTTTACCCCAAATAGTTTGGTGAGAAATCCTTTTGTTGTTTTCGAAGACATTTTATTTTCATTTTATTTTCTATTTGTTTAATTTTTTTAACTATTTGTTCAAATATTTTTTAATTTGTTTAATTTTTTGATTATCTGTTCAATTTTTTTTCCCTAATCTATTCAAATATCTGTCCAAATTTTGTTATTATTTTATTTTTCCTCTTATCTGTTTAAATCTATCTATCCAAATTTAATTATCTGTTTAATTTTTTTCCTTGAATTCTATTTGTTGATTTTTTATTCGTTCAAATCTTTGTTATTGAAATATACCAAGCCACTATCTATTCAAATTTTGAACAGATTTATTCAAATTTTATTATCTGTTCAAATTTCGAACAAATATGTCATATCTGTCAAAGTTTTTCATCATCATTAACAACAACATCAACGATCAACAACAACTACAAAAAAAAAAAAAAATAGAGAGAGAAAGATAGAGAGAGTACATTTTCGATTTGTTGAATTTTTATACAAACACAATGATATAGAGAGTAAGAGGTCCTATATGTTGAAATCAAACAGAAAAAGGTAGTGAAGAAAAAGAAGAAGAACACCCCTCAACATTTCGATCTGTAGTCCAGAGACTCACCAGAGCTCCCCTAGACCCCTCCACACCCAAACTCCCACTTTTCCTCCCTATCGATGGTGGTGGTAGATCTAGATCTGAAGAGCAATCTGGATTTGGATCTGAACCTAAAGAGCATTATGGATTTAGATCTAGACTTGAGCAGCGGCGGTACCATCGACGTAGCGGAGCTCCAAGCTTTTTTAGAAGGAGATGGAGAGGCCGACGGATTGGACTGGAGATGGCGACGGTGAAGATCTGGAGAGAAGGCAGAGAGGTGACAGAGTATGAATATGTGATATTCCGAGAACATCTAGTACTCTAAAAATACCTAATAATTTTTTCTTATTAGTTGGAGCTTGGTTCAGTGCATTGGCGCCTTGATGTGTTCCCTGCGGTCACGTACTCCAACGAGACCACAAGTCAAATCTATACGGAATATGAGAGTTGAGGACACATAAAACATTTTATTTTGTGGGAGAATACAAATTAGTTTAGTCCTTCAAAAAATAATTATTAATACATGAAAATTTTTATAATTTTAATTATTAAAATTTGTAATGTTCATCATTAATTTGAAATTTTTTTCACAAAAATATACTGAGTTGATATTTTCCCTTATTTTGTTTAAAATATTCCCCTCATAGATTTGATATAACCCCTCCATTTTTTTCTTTTTTTTTTCTTTTTTAAATTACAATCATCTTCATTGAGATTTGTGAAAAAAACAATTAGTCTCACATTTTTTACACAATTATACTGAGTTACTTTTAATAAGGCTAAACTAACTCAAATTAATATAAATATTGAAAAGACACCAAAATATATAAAGATAAACATCATTTTTGAAGAAAAAGATATGTAAATATCATTTTCATTCTTACGACTAATATATTATTGATAAAAAATGATCTAATTGTTAAATAAATCAAATCATCAAAGGATATCAATATAATTAGGTTAAAAATATAAGGGGCAATTTCACTAACATTGTGTCAGTGATATTTTTTTCTGAGCAAATATAATTTTTTGAAAGTCATACTGACCATTAATTTTCCCAAAATATAAAGCTAATTACATTTTTTCGAGACCACAAGGTGAATGTGATTTTATTTTATTTTTATAAAAAAAAAATGATTTTTCCCATCTAAAAAATAAAAATGATTTTATTGATATATCTCAAAAGGAAAAAGATACCTACATACAACATCATAATAAAAAAATAAGGCTAAATTAAAAATATACTCCCGATATTTTCTTAAAATACGGATTATCCTATATAGTTATGAAAACTACAAATATCATCTTATCAGAATTTTTTATTTAATGTAATTAACAAAAAAAAATTAAATTCATAATTACTCTCTTATGCAACAGTAAAAAATTTTAAATTGCTAATTGAAATATATTTTTGATATCATTAAAAATTATTAATTGATTTAATGATTTATTAATATTTTAAGCAAATCTTAAAAGATATCTTTGTAATTTATCCCAAAATGAATTCATCCCAACTATGTTAGCACAACCAGTCAAGCCACATCACATTTGGTTGTCTTGATTTTATGAAAATTTTGTTTATTCCTTAATTTGATACTGTGTGGGTGTTTGGTAGAACTTTTTTTCAATTTAAATAAGCTTTTGGCTTAAATTAAGTTATATTGGTGTGTTTGGTACAACTTATGGGTATAGATTATGGCTTAATTTAAGCCAAATTCGGCTTAAAAGTTGAAGTTGCTCCCCAGGTGCTTAATTTTAGAGCTTATGTGGGAAGCTGTTTTGGGAGGGGCAAAATGACTTAAATGCCCCTCCTAATCTCCATTATTTACGAAAATGCCATTATATATACCCATCTGAAAACACTGTTCACTCTCTCTCTCTCGATGAAGGCGATTTCCGGCAGTGTGGAGGCGATTTCCGGCGTGTCGAGGTAATCTCTGTCATTGCGATCTCAAGGCATCCGACACTTATTTTCTCCCTCAACACAGCACAACATCCGTCGTCGCAACCTCTCTTCTCTCTCTTTCTCGCGATCGAGTGGAAACCCTAGCGCCGTCGTCATCTCGATCTTCCCTGTTGTGATCTGCTCTCGCGCGATTTGCTCTCGAAGCTCTAGAAGCTCTCAAAACCAAAGGAAACCCTAGAAGCTCTCTCTCTATCTCTCTCTCGCACGATCTGCTCTCGATCTCGTCTCTCTCTTTCTCTGTTGCAGACCACCGACGGCTGGGTCGATCTCGGCTAGGGTTGCAGAAGACCACCGACAGCTTAGGAAGGAAGAGAAGGGAAAAAAATTAAATAAATTAAACAAAAATAATAATTAAAAACAAAATAATAAAAATAATATTGAACAAAATAAATTAAACAAAATAAATTGAAATAAAAATAAAAAAATAAATTAGTCAAAATAATAATAAAAATAATTTATTAATATTGAAATAAATTGTGCAATTTATATCCATTAAATAACATACACAATTTAATTGTAATGAAAAAGAATAATAAATTAAAGAAATAACAATTGTTATATTATTAATTGTAATAAAAAAATTTAATAAAAACAAAATCAGAAATGTCAAAAAAATTTAATATTGTATATTTTTGTAATGAATTAATTATTAATTGATACTAATTAATAATTTTAGTATTAATTCAGACTAATTAAGCCATTAATTGATACTAATTAATAATTTTAGTATTAATAGATACTGATTAAGCAATTAATTGATACTAATTAATTTATAATGGAAAAAAAGTGTGACCTAGGCTTAGGATGACCTCGGCTTAACACACCAAGCAAGGAACAAAGCATACAAACAATACTTAGACAAAACAAATTAAGGTCTATAAATGCAAACTTAATCAAGACAAAGATCATGCAAATGCACGTGAGCATGAATAAGATAAAGTGAGGGTTGTTACAGACCCCCAGTGGGGTGACCCCCACCAACCCCCAGCTGACGTGGATGGGGTCACGTGAATGAAAGCCCACGCACCCATCTCATCCTTCATCTCTCTCTTTTCTCTCTCATCTATGCAAACCATTCAACTCTCCTCTCTCTCTTCTCTCTTCACCATTGCTCCGGCCACCTCCGCCGCCGCCGCCGAAGTATCGTGACGACGACAAGGAGATCCGACCCCCACCATTCGTCATCGGTCGTCGCATCGCCGTTCGTCAGTAGAAAGAAAGAGAGAAGAGCTTCGTGTTTGCTGGGTTTGGTGTCGGCATTGGAAGAAGGGGTTCGGGAGGGAAATCAACGGTCGACATCGGTTAGAATGTTCATTAGAAATCAACATTTTTGTATATATATATTAGGGAAAATTATTGATAAATCCCATTTAGAAGTGTTTTAATCCAAGAAGTCCATGAAGAAATTTTTTAACCCATTTAGTCCCATGTATGTATAGTTTTATTCTATAAAGTCATTTTTCTTGATTTACACTATTTTCTTGGACACTTATGCCCTTATATTTAATTTTGATATCCTTATAAATATTTTTTGAACGGTTAGCAATTTTATGATGTGAACATTCATATTTTAAAATTCACATTAGTAGGAATATAAAATTGGCCCGTGGGCGGCCCGAAACCCGTTGCGAGCCGGGGCGGGCCCGGCTCGTTGACAATGTGAATATTCACATTGACATGATAACATTCACATTAATAAGAGTGTAAAATTGGCACGCGTCCCATGGCGGCGCAAAACCCGCCCGCGACCCATGGGCAGCCCGGGGCGGGCCCGGTCCGGACCGTTGACAATGTGAATATTCACGTTGACATGTTAACATTCACATTGATAAGTAATAAAATTGGTCCGCGGCTCATGGGCGGCCAAAAGCCCGCCCGCGGCCTGGGGCGGGTCCGGCCCGGCCCCTTGACAATGTGAATATTCACATTGACATGTTAACATTCACATCGATAAGAGTATAAAATTGGCCAGCGTCCTGTGGGCAGGCCAAAAGCCCTCCCGCGGCCCGGGGCGGGCCCGGCCCGGCCCGTTGACAATGTGAATATTCACATTGACATGTTAACATTCACATTGGTAGGAGTGTAAAATTAGCCCGCGCCCCGTGGCTGCCTGAAACCCGCCCACGGCCCGTAGGCGGCCCGAGGCGGGCCGGCCTGTTGACAATGTGAATATTCACATTGACATGTTAATGTTCACATTGATAAGAGTATAAAATTGGCCCGCGCCTCGTGGCTGCCCAAAACCCGCCCACAGCCCGCAGGTAGCCCGGGGTGGGCCCGGTCCGGCCTGTTGACAATGTAAATATTCACATTGACATGTTAACATTTACATTGATAAGAGTATAAAATTGGCCCGTGCCCCGTGGCTGCCCGAAACCCGCTCACAGCCCGTGGACGGCCCGGGGCGGGCCCGGCCCGGCCTGTTGACAATGTGAACATTCACATTGACATGTTAACATTCACATTGATGAGAGTATAAAATTAGCCCGTGCCCCGTGGCTGCCCGAAACCCACCCACAGCCCGTGGGCGGCCCGGGGCGGGCCCGGCCCGGCCTGTTGACAATGTGAATATTCACATCGACATGTTAACATTCACATTGATAAGAGTATAAAATTAGTCCGCGGCCCATGGGCGGCCAAAAGCCCGCCCGCAGCCCGGGGCGAGCTCGGCCCTGCCCGGGCCATTGACAATGTGAATATTCACATATTCACATTGACATGTTAACATTCACATTGATAAGAGTGTAAAATTGGCCCGCAGCCCGTGGGCGGCCCGAAGCCCGAGGCGGGCTTGGCCTAACCCGTGACAATGTGAATATTCACATTGACATATTAACATTAACATTGATAGGAGTGTAAAATTTGCCCGCTGCCCGAAGCTCGTCCGCGGCCCGGGGTAGGCCCGGCCCGGCTCGTTGACAATGTGAATATTCACATTGACATGTTAACATGTACATTGATAGGAATGTAGAATTGGCCCGCTGCCCGTGGGCTGCTCGAAGCCCGCCCACGGCCCGGGGCAGGCTCGTTTGGGTCCGGGTCCGAGCATGTCCGAGACCCTAGGCTAGGGCCTAGGCCATCACTTTGAAGCCCAGCCCGGCCCATCGGTCCGCTTAAGGCCCATTCAAGAATCGGTCCGAGGCCCAGCCCGCCTGAGGCACAATGTCTTTTTTTATGGAAAATAATAAAATTTTGGTAGAAAAAATTAAAAAGAATTAAAAAAAAATGGCCAGGCCCGCCCAAGCCTGGCCTAAGCTCGAGTCTAGGCCTAGGCCCACCAGCCCGACCCGAGGCTGTCGTCTTCGGGCCGCGGGCCAATTTTACACTCCTATCAATGTGAATGTTAATATGTCAATGTGAATATTCACATTGTCACGGGCCGGGTCGGGCCCGCCCCGGGCAGCGGGTGGGCTTCGGGCCGCCCACGGGCCGCGGCCAATTTTACACTCCTATCAATGTGAATGTTAATATGTCAATGTGAATATTCACATTGTCACGGGCCGGGCCGGGCTCGCCCCGGGCCGCCCACGGGCTTCAGGCCGCCCATGGGACGCGAGTCAATTTTACACTCTTATCAATGTGAATGTTAACATGTCAATGTGAATATTCACATTATCAACGGGTCGGGCCCGCCCCGGCAACGGGCGGGCTTCGGGCCGCCCACAGGCCGCGGACCAATTTTACAATCCTATCAATGTCAATGTTAATATATCAATGTGAATATTCACATTGTCACGGGCTAGACCAGGCTCGCCCTGGGCCGCCCACAGGCCGCGGGCTAATTTTACACTCCTATCAATGTGAATGTTAACATGTCAATGTGAATATTCACATTGTACATGGGCCGGGCCCCTACACATTGACAATATGAACATTCACATTGACGGTGTGAACATTCACATTAGGGGTATTTTGGTAATTATGTCACTATAGGACTTATTGAAACATAAGAAAATAATATGAACTAAATAGAACATAAGTAGATAAAAAGGGTATTTTGGTCTTCTTATCTCAAATAGGATCTAATGGAATAGTTAAAAAGAATATGGATTGGATGGAACATAAGTAATTAAAGATGGATTTATGGAAAAAGCTCCCTATATATTATTGTACAATCAAATGTTCATTAGAATTCTTTTCATTTCTGAACCTTCATTGCGGATTTACAATGTATTGAATTGAGTTTTTGAAATTTCAAGAAAAGCTCTTCTTTCCCTTCTCATTTTGGGTTTTCGAAAAGTTAGTCTTGGATTGGAAAAAAAAAAAAACATATATATTGAAGGAAATAGATTTTGGGTTTGGGTTTGATTTTGGATTTGGTTTGTGGTGGTTATAGAGCTCCTTCTTCCTCTTTCTCTTTTCTTTTTCTCTTCTTTTTTTTTTTTTTGTGTGCAGTTTACAAATCTGGGCAGAGAGGAGGCTGGGAAGAGAGGAGAGAGAGATGGAGGAGAGAGGGAAAGAGGGAGAGGGAAGGTGAAGGCAGTTTACAAATTTTTTATTTCAGAACGCGTGTGTTCATGCTTTGCATATTGCAAAGGTCCAAACCAACTCTGATCCACGAGCCACGTCACTGGGGGTGGTAGGGGTGAAGTTTCTGTGGGGGTCTGTAGCGGGACTGTACAAAAATATATATGGTCATGCGTATTATAAATTAGTAAAAGACCCTCCCCAATTAAAATTTAATTACAAAAAAAACTTTTAAAATGTTATTTTGTCTTTAAAAGGTATTTTGTTTCATTTTGTGTTTAAATTAATATTAAAGTCTAATTTTTCAATCTTACTAATAAATTATATGAATATTAGATATACTAAAAAAGTACAATTAGATAATTTAAATAATAATACTTCTTTACAAATAGTAACAGAATAAAATAACACATTAATTAAGTTATAAAAATTTAAAATAAAATAAAAAAAGAACTTAACAAGAAATTTAAAAATAATCAATTAGAAATTATAAACGAAATCTGACATATAATACAAGATAAAAGTAAGGAGGTATCCATTATAGAAGATAAGTAATAAAATACTATACATAATTACCGTTATCCTTATAAATGAAATTCAATATATGGATTGACACTCACTTTTCAAAGACAGAATAAAAATTTAATTTTTTTTGAAATGATATTTTCACTAGATAGGGTCTTTTACTAATTTATAATATTATAAGCTTATATTTTATTTTTATAATTCTTTTAGGGTCTAAATAAGTTTGAATGAATTACTTAGGGACTTAATTGATTCAATTGATAGTTTAGCGACTAAATACACTTTGAATATACACTTTAAAAACCTAGAAGACACAATCGATAGTTCAGAATCTAAATAGATAATTTGACGATAATTTAGAAATATAAAGTGTAATACACCCATTTCAATTTTATTAGTACTAGCGTAAAACTCGTGGTATACATGAGCAAGTAACAAAATGTGATAAATAATACTAAACGTGTTAAAAATTAACTAAATATTATGATATTAATTTAGATGGGCATTTAAATAATAGATCTGAGTGATTTCACTATATTTATAAAGATATGCATGACTAATTAATTTTTTTGAAATATATTCAATCGAATAAACTCTTTTGAAAAGGAAAAGTACAATTCTATAAATATAAGATAAAGATAAAAAAAAAATTAAGTTTAAATTTAAAGATGAATAAATCTAAGAAAATTAGATAAATCTAAGAAAATGAATAAACTTAACTGAAAATCAAAAGCGATAGTGAATTCTGTAAATATAAGATAAAGATTAAAAAAAATCAAGTTTAAATTTGAGGATGAACTATAAGAATCTAGAAAGAGAAAATTAAATTTGTGGGAGCCGAATAATTTCAATTAGGAAGAGGCTGACTTTGATCGACATTCGGCTAAAGTAATTCGGCCTTGATCAAGGACAAAGCCGCGTAAAGAGCCGAACAGGGCTCAACATTCAATAGGAAGGCCGAATAGGAAACCACGTGGGAGATCGAGAGTGGGCCTGACCCACAGACCCAGAGGTAATATAAAAATGGAGGAATGCCAACTAAAGCAGGTATGTGAGAATAGACAAAATAACTTGAGACAAAAGTAAACTTGAGAGAATATTAACTTGTCCGTCGGAGTGCTAATTCCGACAACCCCGACCGTATTGTTCATCCCTTTTTCAAGTAGCAATCAAAGGATCAAGGACGTCAAGCTAGATTCTGGAGTATTTCCAAACCACTTCTCCACAATTGGCGCCATCAGTGGGAATACTCAAGCGCATCCATGGCGGGCGTAACAAATGATCCTCCAGTAGTTGCTGACGACGTTACGCCAAGAGATGACATCACTTCAAGAAACATGCTTGGACCAAAGAATATCCCTGCGCAATGGGCCTTGAATTTTGACTCAATAGCTCAGACCTCACCCTCAACTTCGGTACAAGAGACTATGCAGACAATCATGGACCAAGCAAAGTGAAATGAACAGCGTCTAGAAGATATGATGGCTGAAAACGAGCGGCTGCACCAGGAATTAGCCCTGGAGTTAGCCAAATCCCAGCAGGCCACATACCATGATCGGGGTCGACCCCCAGAAAAGGATGATCGACGACGTTGACTTCGGAAACATGATAATGGCAGTGATTCTGACTCACCATCTCAAGAACCCAAAAAGAAAGGACGAGTTGATGTGTCCAGTTCATCCGAAGGAAGTTCGTACGTACGGCATAAGCGAGAGACAAGAAGTGATGATTCAGATGAAGAAGACATGTATGACCTTTTCGTGTGACACATCGCAAGGGTTGTATGTGCCCAAAAAGTTCAAAGCACTGTCGTTCACCCTATATGATGGAAAATCAGATCCCACTGACGATATTCGTCATTATAAACAGGTGATGACGTTGCATGTTGATGATGAAGCCCTCATGTGTCAAATGTTTCCAAGTAGCCTGGGATCTTTGGCCGTCAGATGGTACTATAAACTGGAGCCGGCATCAATAAGAAGCTTTCATCAACTCCAAAAATCCTTTAGGGCAAGATTTATCACCAACAAAGTTTAGCTGAAGCAAGCCGACTCTCTTTGGGCCATGCAAATTAAACTAGAAGAGACTCTCCGTGAGTATTCGAGGCGTTATTGAAAATGTTTCAACTTGATGGATGATGCCTGCAATGATTCCATGGCCATTACCGCCTTTAAGATGGGATTACATCCTGATAGTCCTCTACGTATCTTATTGACCAGAAGGCCCCCTAAAACAGTTTAGGCGTTAATGAAAAAAGTCGAAGAATATTGTAAGGTGAAAGATGATGCCCTACGGGTCAAGGCCGGGAAAAAAGTTGCTAAATCAGCTCCGTCTGATCTAGTTCAGCCGATAAGAGTCGTGCCATCAAGGAGCCCAGAACCTCAGACTCAGGCCAAACGAGACAAGAGGCGTAACATGCGCCGTTTAAGCGATCAATGTTCACACTGATCAAATGAATAGTATCAAGTGGATAACAGGCACACAATATGTTCAGATAAGAAGTACACGGAATTGGCAGAGCCGATCGGTAAGATCTTACCCAAAGTCCAACATCTTCCGTTCTTTAAATGGCCGTCCAAAATGATAGGACCTCCCGATACAAAGAGAATGGATAAGCGGTGTGAATATCACAAGGACTATGGCCATGACACCAACAGTTGTTATGCATTGAAGGACCACCTGGAAGAGTTGGTACAAGACGGCCGGCTGGCACAACACGTCCGAAAGAACAATCCATCAAACACAGTAGCCCTACGGCCAGATTCACCTCCACTTGGTGTAATTCACATGATATACAGCCTGCCGTCGTCAATTGAGGTACATACAATTCAGTTGCAACCAAGCTTGCATAAGCCAATCACACCAGCTAAACGGCCCCATGAAACTAGGAGGATTAGCTTCGATGACACAACTTAGTTGGAGTAACTCTTCCCTACGCTGATCCCCTCGTCGTCGAGCTACGTGTAAACAGATTCATAGTCGAACGTGTCCTCATCGATCAGGGAAGCACTTCGGAAATAATGTATTACAAGACGTTTATTAAACTCGGCTTCACTGACTCGGATTTTTTGTCGACCGATTACCCATTATTCAGCTTCAACGCTAATCCCGAGTATCCCTTGGGTAAGATCACACTACCAGTTCGGGCGGGCACCAGATCAGTATATGTGGAATTTCTAGTTGTCAAACTTCCGTCACCATACAATCTCATTATGGAAAAAACTTAGTTACATACTATGCAAGCTATGCCGAGCACCTACCATCAATTACTCCGCTTTCCAATTGAGTATGGCATTGAACGAATTTGGGGTTCTCAAAAATCGGCACAGGCATGCTACCTTGTTGCTGCTGCTGCAAAAAGATCAAAGGAAATAGAAGTGAATTCGATTGAAGTACCGAATCGGGAGAACCTCGAGGACATTGGGAAAATCCCTAGCAAAAAGGCAACTGAAGACCTAGATTGGATCGAAATTAATGGGAGTCCTGACAAGTTCTTCATGATTGGCACTTCCTTGAACGAAGTTGACAGATGCGAGCTTGTATCCTTCTTGCTCGGCAACCTCGACGTATTTGCGTGGACACCATACAAGATGTTGGGGGTGGATCCATTTGTGGCCCAATGCCGCTTAAACGTTGATCCAAAATGTAAGCCAATCATTCAGAAAAGTCGGCAATCAGCCACAGAGCATGCTTCAGCCGTTATTGAAGAAGTTGACCGATTACTTGAGGCCGGGGCAATTCTCGAAGTAACCTATCCTATATGGTTGTCCAATACCGTGGTTGTAAAGAAGAAGAATGGATCCTAGCGCGTTTGTGTGGATTTCACGGACTTGAACAAACCTTGTCCTAAGGATTGTTTTCCCCTCCCCAGAATCGACCAACTCATAGATACAACGACACACCATCAACGCATGAGCTTCTTGGACGCCTACAGAGGATATCACCAAATTGCCATGCATCCGGAGGGTCAAGAAAAGACCGCATTCCTCACCCCAAGAGGAACTCATTGCTACAAGGTCATGCTTTTCGGGCTGAAGAATGTGGGAGCAACTTACCAGAGGCTAGTTACTACCATGTTCAAGGAATAGCTCGGCCGAACCATGGAAGTATATATTGACGACATGGTGGTAAAATCCAAGGAAAAGCACGCCCATCTAGCCGATTTGGCAGAGACATTCAGAATTCTATGAAAATATAATATGAAACTCAACACTTCAAAATGTGCATTTGGCATTAGATCTGAAAATTTTCTCGGCTACATTGTCAACCACCGCGGAATAGAGGCCAACCCAAGGCAAATCACAACAATTCTAGAGCTTGACTCTCCTCGGTCGGTCAAAGAAGTTCAGAAGCTGATAGGAATGGCCGCTGCACTCAACAGGTTTATCAGCCGATCCACAGATCGTTACCGACAATTTTTTCACACAGTTCGGCAGGGCAGAGCTTTTGAATGGACCCCCGAGTGCCAAGCCGCTCTAGACGGCTTAAAAACTTACTTCCGATCAGTACCACTCTTGGAAACCCCCTCGGCATGCGATCCGCTCATTTTGTATCTGGCTGTATCCAATCGGGTAGTCAGCGCCGTACTCTTAAGAGAAGAAGTTGGGGAGCAACGACCAGTTTACTATGTAAGCAAGGCAATGGTTGACGCTGAAACACGTTATCTAGCACTGGAAAAACTCATCCTTGCTCTCGTGATGGCTGCAAGAAAACTGATGCATTACTTTCAGGGGCATACCATAGGGGTACTAACGGACTATTCCCTCCGGTCAGCGCTCCATAGGGCGGAAGCATCAGGGCGAGTCTTGAAATGGGCTTTGGTACTCAGCCAATATGATATCCAGTTTTTACCTAGGACTGCCATCAAAGGATAAATACTCGCCGACTTTGTAACCGAATTCACGGGATGTCATGCCGACTTCAAGTCCGATCAAGTACAACCTAAACCCAACTAGCGAATATATGTTGGAGACATTTGGTAGATATACTGTGACGGGTCATCCAACCAACGTGGTAGTGGGGCAAGCGTAGTAATCATGACCCCCGAAAGGGCAATAATCGAGCAGGCGATCAAACTAGGCTTTGATGTATCAAATAATGAGGCCGAATATGAAGCATTACTAACCGGCCTTCGCAACGCACTTCACCTTGGTGCGCAGCAGTTACTTGTTTTCTATGACTCGAAACTAGTCATCAACCAGTTAAAAAGGGAGTGTGCAGCTAAAAATGACCGCATGGCAGCCTACATGAAAACAGCGAATTCCTTGCTCACGAAATTCGACCACCACGAATTGAATCAAATAATCCGGATCAGAACACACATGCGGATGCCCTTGCTTGCCTAGCCTCCACCATTAACTCAGAAATCAAACGAACAATCGAAGTAGGATTCATCCCAGAGCCGAGCATCACTTCTTCTGAACTAGTTCAAATTAACATCGTTGAACCAGGACCAAGTTGGATGGACCATGTCGCTGCATTCCTTTCCTCAGAATAACTCCCAACGGATAAGAAAGAAGCTCATAAACTGCAAAATAAAGCCCTGCATTACTACTTGGATCCGCAAGGAAAGCTTTACAAAAAATCTCTTTCTAGGCCATACTTGGAATGTGTTCACCCAGATAAAGTTAAGGAACTATTGGTTGAAATTCATGAAGATAGCTGTGGTGCCCATTTTGGAGGACGTTCATTGGCCCACCTAGCCATAACACAGGGATATTATTGGCCTACCATGCGAACAGTGCCAGAAGTTTTCCCCTTTAACTCATTTGTCTGCCGAGGAGTTAAACTCTATCACTAGTCCTTGGCCGTTTGTTCAATAGGGACTTGATATTCTCGGACCATTACCGCGAGCTCCAGGGAACAAGCGATTCTTGATTATCGCAACAGATTATTTTGCAAAATAGGTCGAAGCAGATGCATTAACACATATTTGAGATGTCGATGTTAGGCGTTTTGTATGAAGAAACATCATAACATGATTTGGCATACCAAGAGCACTTATCTTAGACAATGGCACCAAATTCAATTGTGGCGTCTATCGGGAATTATGTAACACGTATGGTATCTGGCCCTACTTTTCCTCACCGGCATATCCACAAAGCAATGGTCAGGTAGAGGCCTCCAATAAAGTGATCCTAGACGGCATCAAGAAAAGGTTGGAAAAGGCTAAAGGCAGATGGGTCGAGGAATTGCCCAGTGTGTTGTGGGCTCATCGCACTACTCCAAGGCAATCCACTAGGGAAACGCCATTCGCTTTGTGCTTTGGAACCCAAGCAATTATCCCCTTGGAGATCGGCCTACCCACGCTGAAATCCAAGGTTTTTGACATGGGCTTAATGACATGATGTTGGCTTTAGACTTGACTCTGATTGAAGAATGCCGAGATCGTTCCCTTGCGTGCATGGCGTGGTATCAGCAACAGCTCGCTAAATCATACAACCAGCGTGTACAGTTGCGTCGTTATACGCCTGAAGAATTGGTCCTCAAGAATTCGGGAGACAGAAAATTAGGCCCCAACTGGGACGGTCCTTATCAGAATGATTCAATTGTCGGAACAGGGACGTATCGGCTCAAAGACATGGCTGGGAGAAGTTTGTCACACCCCTGGAATTCCACACATTTGCGCAAATTTTATCATTAAGCCAACTTGTACGGCGTGCTAGTTTGTTTCGAATTTTTGCTAATATGTTATTTATACATCTTTCAATTCCCCAATGCAATGTCCTTTCTTATTGCAGTCTTGTTAACGATGGTTTAGTAACGAATAAAGCCTATGAATTCAGAGCGCCCTTCGTGTATCGTGATTGGCCAACACAAAAAGACTCTGAATTCGGAGCCTCATTCATGGATATCACATTTGGGCCGAATAATGCCTCCAAATTCGGAGCGCCCTTCTTGCGTCACGATTAGCTAACACAAAAAGACTCCGAATTCGGAGTCCCATTCGTGGATATCCCATTTGGGCCGAATAAAGCCTCCGAATTTGGAGCGCCCTTCGTGTGTCACGATTGGCTAACACAAAAAGACTCCAAATTCGGAGCCCCATTTGTGGATATCACGTTTGGGCCGAATAAAGCCTCCGAATTCGGAGCGCCCTTCATGTCACGATTGGTCAGCACAAAAAGACTCCGAATTCGGAGCCCCATTCGTGGATATCATGTTTGGGCCGAATAAAGCCTCCAAATTCGGAGCGCCCTTCGTGTCATGATTGGCCAACACAAAAAGACTCCGAATTTGGAGCCCCATTTATGGATATCACGTTTGGGCTGAATAAAGCCTCCGAATTCCAAGCGCCCTTCGTGTCACGATTGGCCAACACAAAAAGACTCTAAATTCGGAGCCCCATTCGTGGATATCACGTTTGGGCCGAATAAAGCCTCTGAATTCGGAGCGCCCTTCGTGTCACAATTGGCCAACACAAAAAGACTCCGAATTCACAGCCCCATTCGTGGATATCATGTTTGGGCCGAATTCGAGGAACATTTCGTGCAGAACCACAAACAGCCAAGTAATCCTTCGAATATGGAAGGACCTTTATATTTAGTAATAGAATGACATGGACCAACATATGATCGTCGCAAGCAGATACGAACATTAAAACAAAACGATATAACAAATATTTATTTCATTGAAGAAGTACAAATACATGGAAAGTACAATAATGTGTATTGATGTCTAAGTCTTCCCTGGCTCGGCATCCTCTTCATCGTCGGTTTTCTCAGCGTCGTAAGCTTGAAGGGAAATGTGTAATTCTGATATAGAGGTGACGCCGAATCGATACCCACGGCCTGCAGAGCCTTAATCCACCCATGCTTAAATCCACAATTTTTGCACTGACAGACATCTTCGGCCAACATTTCCTTCGTCTTTTCAATACCAATTTTTCAGAAGTAAAAAAGCCTTGTTCATAGGCCTTCGTTCTTACCGCTTCTCTAGCGAACATGCTCGCCGTATCTCGGTCGGCAATCGCATGATCCAGAAGGCATTGGTTTACTCTTTCTGACACGATCGGGTTCGTTTCACTTGCTGAACGAGTTTCGGCAACCTTAGCTTTTTTCAGCTCGTTCTCGGCTTTTTCTGCCCAATGCTCCAGGCTCCGAATGCGGCCTTCTTTCTGCTCTATCTCTCTTCGCTCGACACGAAGGTGTATGCTGATTTCATAAGAGGTGTATAGCCCCTTTACTGCTCCATGGACGCCCTCCCGAAAAATTTTGTAATTAGGCCGACTGACCATTGATTGCTGGACTTTGGGCAAAAAAATTTGTCGAGCAAACTCGACTGCTACATTTGGGTCGCGGATAATCGAATCCACTTCAATCATCGGTTTATTCCCAACGAAAACCAAAAAACTCAACGGACGTGGTGGCCTGTTGGTTTCGTTCTGCGAACGGAGGGAGCTCCCTCATTGCTGCATCTTCTTCTTGGGTGATTTCTCTCCCTCACCCCTCTTGGAGACCTACTTCGACGACGGGAAGAGCAACGCCTCTCACACTCCTCCGACGTCCTATTACCCATTCACGCAGGTTCACCACCTCTCTCGATTCATTTCCAAATCCAGTTCAGCTAGTGTCCTGCCCTCCTCTCTGCTATTAAAGAATATTCTTCTTGACATATAAATTTTCTCAGTTCGACACAATGCTCTTTTCCCTCTATTGAATTTGAACAGCATATATTTATCAACAGCATAAAGCCCAAGCGCACCTAGCCCCCACCCCGCTTATTTATTGCAGGTGTAGTGTTCCCAAAGCAATCTTTTCAAGCATTTAGCCGAATAATTACTGTGCCCCACTCAATCTATGAACTACGCATATTCGGCGGTTATGTTCATTGATTAGTTGAGAGAAGGGCAGATTTACTAATCTATTCGGCCCATGAACTACGCATACTCGGCGGTTATGTTCATTGCTTAGTTGGGGCGAGGGCAGATTTATTAATCTATTCGGGCCACTTTCAAGCATTTAGTCGAATAATTACTGTGCCCCACCCAATCCATGAACTGCGCATATTCGGCGGTTATGTTTATTAATTAGTTGGGGCAAGGGCAGATTTATCAATCTATTCGGCCTACTTTCAATCATTTAGCCGAATAATTACTGTGCACCACCCAGTCCATGAACTACGCATATTCAGCGGTTATGTTCATTGATTAGCTGGGGTAAGGACAGATTTACTAATCTATTCGGCCTATGAACTACGCATATTCGGCGGTTATGTTCATTGCTTAGCTGGGGCAAGGGCAGATTTACTAATCTATTCGGTCTATGAACTACGCATATTCGGCAGTTATGTTCATTACTTAGTTGGGGCAAGGGCAGACTTATTAATCTATTCGACCTACTTTCAAGCATTTAGCCAAATAATTACTGTGCCCCACCCAATCCATGAACTACGTATATTCGGCGGTTATGTTCATTGATAAATGGCGGCAGGGCAGGGCAGATTTAACTAATTATTCGGCCCATGACTACGCATATTCGGCGGTTATGTTCATTGCTTAGCTGGGGCAAGGGCAGATTTACTAATCTATTCGGGCAAGGGCAGATTTACTAATCTATTCAGCCCATGAACTACGCATATTCGGCGGTTATGTTCATTGCTTAGCTGGGGCAAGGGCAGATTTACTAATCTATTTGGCCCATGAACTACGCATATTCGGCAGTTATGTTCATTGCTTAGCTGGGGTAAGGGCAGATTTATTAATCTATTTGACCTACTTTCAAGCATTTAGCCGAATAATTACTGTGCCCCACCCAATCCATGAACTACGCATATTCAGCAGTTATGTTCATTGATTAGCTAAGGCAAGGGTAGATTTACTAATCTATTCGGCCCATGAACTATGCATATTCGGCGGTTATGTTTATTGCTTAGCTGGGGCAAGGGCAGATTTACTAATCTATTTGACCCATGAACTACGCATATTCGGCGGTTATGTTCATTACTTAGCTGGGGCAAGGGCAGATTTATTAATCTATTCGACCTACTTTCAAGCATTTAGCCGAATAATTACTGTGCCCCACCTAATCTATGAACTATGCATATTCGGTGGTTATGTTCAAAGCATTTTTTTATATTCACCCATTATGTTAAAGTTGCAAACTGTATATAGCATAGGCAAATACATGATTATTTGGCATATAATGTTATAGTCGTATACTTAATTCGGCAGATTATGTTATGGCCAAAGGTTGCAAGGATAAATTTAGTACGGCTATCCATCAATCTAAATCAACAAATTCAAAATAAAGACAAAAATGGGGATTTTCATTAATAAACTGAATACAAAAGACGAACAGTCACTTTACACATAAAAATTGCCCTACGAAAAACTTAGAAACAAAATGAACAAAAACCTACAAACACTACATACAAAAAATGCCTAACATAAAGCAAAGGATTTAAACAAATTCTATTTTATTCTTCGGGGTCCGATTCCAACGGCTCAACATCCAGCTGCTTGTATGGAATCGGTTGCCCCAGTGTCACGTTGGCTGCCGCCAAGGCTTTAAGCCAGCCATGTTTAAAGCCCCTGTTTTCAAACTTGGGCACCTCCTCCACATACTTTTCCATGGCGGCGTTCTCTCCGGCCTCGAACTCCTTGGAAACCTCAAATTCGGCGATTTCTTTTGCCCTCTTCAACTGCTCCAAGTCGGCTTCCATCTTGGTGATCGCCTCTTTGGCCAATTTTAGCGCATCATCGCGCATATTTGCCCTCTCCTCGGCAGCGGCTTTAAGTAGGTCGGCACTTTTGGCCTTCTCTTCCCCAACGTTGGCCCTAGCTCGCTCATCTTCTGCCTTCCTAGTCTCGGAGTTGGCTCTCAGGGATGCCACTGCCAATTCGGCCAAAGCCTTCTTAGCTTTTCCCTTTTTGTTTTCAACTTCGACTTTGAGTAAACGGATTTGTTTAACGGCGTCATAATGACGGTGGCCGATTTCTCCGATTCTACCCGTCACCTGAAACACAAACAAGGGAAAGTTAATCGGCATAGAAAGGTATAAAGTATAAAATTTGCCAATTACGTACCAATATCACCGACTGAGCAGCCAATGCTATCGAAATCACGTCCGGTTCCTCGCGGAACGCAGCCTTGTCTGTCGGCAAGGAGATTGACGAGGCCATACTTAGAGCCACGACGGGGTCCTTCAGAGTTGACGCATCGGCAGAAACCGGTGTGTTCTTGATCTTGGGATGGATAATAAACGGCACCGCCGAGTCCTAGGACCTTCTATACAAGGCTATTTATCAATTAAATCTCTAGAAAAGTCAGCCTCGATCTCAGCAGGGCGTTTCTCTCCCATTTGTTCGGTAACATGGTCGTCTAATTGATCAATGACCGAGTCGGCAGGATGTTGTATAATGACCGAATCGGCCACAACGATCTCTTGCTCAACTTCCTCAACAGGAGCAGGCGGTGGGGGTTCAGATCTCGCGATTTCGGCCCTCCTTCGGGCTGCCATCTTCTCGGCGTTCTTCCTTCTCGCCATTTGTGGGAGCGATTCACCATCCATATTTTCGGGGTCTGTGCCGGGTAGATCCCCTAGATCGGTGAAAATGTTGTCTTCTAGAGATGAATCAATCAGGCTGAAGGTGGACGGGAGGTCGACACCGAATTCTTCAAAAGCCAAATTAAGAGTTGCATCGACTTCCTCCTCCAAATGACCTCAGATCCGTCCGAGTTTGACTGACTTGGTTGTACGTTGACTTGATTGCCGACTTCACTGCCTTAGTCCGAATCTGAACCCTCAAGGCCAATTACCCTAAGGCTCTTATAGTTTGGGAAGATAAGAGCCGTAAGATGCTCTTCCCCCATTGGAATTAGGGTATGATCTGCAGCTGAGAAAGTTGAATATGTTGGATCGTATCGCAGCAGTACGTGTTCGGCTCGCTCTTGCTTCTGACGATTCGGACAGCCAAAGAATTTGAGCACCTTTTTGACTTGCTCAAGCATGGTGTCGTCGGCCGAAGTGAGTGTCTTCTTCAAATCAGTTCCTGCTCAGATGAAACGATAAGTACACGAAATAGAAGCCGAATAAGCATATAAAAAATGCGTAAAGAAATGGGACTATATGGCCACCTGGTTTGCCTTTTTGTCTAGGCACGGGATCCAGGCGATCTTCGCCTTCGCCGAATTCTCAGTTGCCTCAGACAACGACCATGACGTCATCGACACACTTACCAAAGTTGGCAAGCATAGTGTCACGACCCAAACCCGTCCCTATGGGTTTAGCACCGTAACCGGCCAGTAACCCTAGGTTACCGAAGGCCTGCTTAACAGTAATACAATAATACAGAGTACGGGGGCTTGGCGGAAGCCAATATAGTAAATAAATAATGTCCAATGAGCTGTGACAGTCTGGATGCCAAAAGATTTTTCGTACATTTGTACAGAACAATACAAAACAGTATGCATATCATATATAACCAGTCAAAACAGGGACTTAATCCCCGATAAACAGTACAGTTGCAAAACGTTCAGTCTATACAGGTTACAAAACGGTACAGAGACAGACGGGGAAATAAAAACAACACCCCTAAGCGCATAGACCTGGCAGTTCGGAACCCCCAGTGAGGCACAATGGTTTGGCTCGACCAAAACTGGAGTTAACCCTGACGCCTCTAGCTTGATCCGGTGCCTGAACACCTACATATATATATAAGCAGTGAGCTAAAGCCCAGTGAATAACATAATGCGTAAAGAGGTTTAGAATGAATGTCCTTACAATAATGAAAACAGTTCATTTCAAACAATATATCAGTTGTTCGGTACAATAAACAGTCATATGTGGTACATCCATTAGCATAACAGTGAGCAGTAGGTCTTAAAAGACCGAACAGTAAATGATGGCCATCAAACAGTAAACAGTAGGTGCTAAGGATGCCACAGTACAGTTCAGAAATAAAGGACATACATTCATTCAGTAATCAATATCAGTTTAGTAAACAGTTCAGTTCAGTGTTCAGAAGATAATCATTTTGAACATATCTTTACACAATTGTTACTCACAGAGTTCTGGGCTACCGTGAACTAGAGCGTCTCCTCGGAAAGCCAACCCTATACAGTTAACAGATTGAACACACACTAAGTTTCACAGTCGGGGAAAGATAATAATTTAATCCCTAATCTGCCTCGGTGTGTTCTACGTCTATCTCCTCTTTAAGATGCCTTAAATATGCCCTAGGAATACCTAGGATGGAAAGAGGATGCAAAGATGCACTTTTGAACACTTAACAAAATTTGCTGAAAACAAGGGTCTCGCTCGAGCGTGGATTTCTACGCTCAAGCGGACATGCAGACAAAGGATCTCCGCTCGAGCATGAACTCCGTCGCTCGAGCGGACTGTGTGCTACAGTAAAAATATTGGATGCTCCAAATTTACGCTCGATGGATGCTCGACCCTCGCTCGAGCGTAAGACACAAGTCCTCGCTCGAGCGTGAGTTTCCTCGCTCGAGCGGACTGTGAACTCATGCAAAGTACTAGATGCTCGCATTTCACGCTCGAGCGTCACTTTTCTCGCTCGAGCGGAAGGCGGGATCACAGAGTGTACGCTCGAGCGTGGACTTCCTCGCTCGAGCGTAGGCCCAAAATCTGGAAATTCCAGATTTGAGTCCCAAGCTCAAAATCAAGTTTAAATGCAAAATTTTCGATCCTTGAGCTGAAAACCTGGAAAACACTTGTAAACACTTAAAACAACATGATTCAAAGCTCAATTTGGGAAATCAAAGCCCAAGGGTGTTTAATTCAAACTCAATTTCAAACCAATTTTCATGAACATGAAGAACATGCAACATGCATGGATTAAACTCAATTCAAAGCTTCAATCTCATGCTCTAGTGAGCCAAAACTTTCAAAAACATGGTTCATTGTAAGAATATGAACATGCATGTACAAGTTCATGAAAAACAACATCAAAACTCAAGGATGTAAACATGCATGCATGAATTAAGCTATAATTCAACAATCTAAGGCTAAATCATGTCTTAGTTCTACAATTTGGCATGGATCATGCAAGACTCACTTAAATTCAAAATCAAAAGGTTTGAATTCCTTACCTAGAGCTTCAATTACAAGACTAGAAGCCCAAATGGCAAACTACACTTCAATTTCCAAGCAAATCACAAGTTGAATTCAACTCCCTCACTTCCTCTCTCTCTTTGGTCGGTTGAGCTTCTCAAATATGGCTGATCAAAATGTTTTAGTTGAATGTATACAGGTCTCAAAATGTGTAAGGTAGTGGCCACTAAGTGGTCTAATTGTAAATAAGTCCAATTCATGTAATTTGGTACCATTTAATCTAATGTAATCATACCTAATCAGTTTCCAGATAATTACACCCTAAAACCACATAAATTATGATAATCATAAAACACTAATCAATTTCTGGTTCGGCCGCCGATAAGGCCTTCAATCAGCAGTTTAAACATAAAGACATGAATAGATAATCAAACAAGCAACAGATAGATATACAACTAAACAGATATATTCAATCAATTTAGTTCCAGATTTCAGTCAGTTAGTTCAGTATTTCAATCAGTTCCATCACTTGTCATAATCAGTTTCAGTTTAACGGTAATCAGTGGTTATTCGGTAAACAGTAACGAGGGTTGTTACAGTCTTCCCTCCTTAAAAGGAGTTTAGTCCTCTAAACTCGAGTTACCTTCAGTCTGGAAGAAAACAGGGTTTAGTGGAAACAGTTCAGGATATCTTTTAGCCATGTCATCTTCCCTTTCCCAAGTGGCATACACGCCACCATGGTTTTGCCAGTCGACTTTTACTAACGGGATCTCTTTGTTTCTCAGTTTCTTGATCCGTCTGTTCACAATCTGTATAGGCCGTTCCTCGTAAGTGTAGTCATCACTCAACACTACCCGAGTAGGCTCAATCACATGGAATGGATCCCGGAGATAATCTCTCAACATAGAGATGTGGAAGACGTTGTGCATATGCTCCATTTCAGGAGGAAGCGTAACTTGATACGCCACCGGATTGATTTTCTTAATAATCTCGTACGGTCCGACATATCTCGGCGCTAACTTGCCTTTGACTCCAAAACGAGTCTGGCCTTTCATCGGTCTCACTTTCACAAAAACGTGATCACCCACTTCATACTCTCTGTCTCGTCTTCTGACATCTACATAACTTTTCTGTCTGCTCTGTGCTGTTTTCAGTCTCTGCTGTATCCGTTTCACTTTCTCCGTTGTTTCATACACAATCTCGGGCCCCAGCAAAGGCCCATCTCCAACTTCTGCCCAGCAGATCGAAGATCTACATTTCCTGCCATACAATGCCTCGAAAGGCGCCATACCAATACTCGAATGATAGCTGTTGTTGTAGGCAAATTTAGCTAAGGGCAAATGGCCTTCCCAATTTCCCTGAAAATCAAGGACACACATTCTCAATAAATCCTCCAAAGTCTGGATTGTCCTTTCTGACTGGCCATCTGTCTGAGGATGATAGGCACTACTCAGTCTCAGTTCGGTACCCAATGCAGTCTGTAGGCTTTGCCAAAACCTCGACGTAAACTTCGAATCCCTGTCAGAAACAATAGACACAGGCACTCCATGCAGTCTAACAATTTCATCAATATAGAGTATAGCCAATTTGTCCGCATTATAAATTGTCTTGACAGGTAAGAAGTGAGCAGATTTGGTCAGTCTATCAACAATAACCCAAATTGAATCCATACATTTTCTAGAGCGAGGCAATCCAACGATAAAATCCATTGTGATATGCTCCCATTTCCACTCCGGTATGGGTAAGGGTTGCAGTAAGCCTGCGGGTCGCTGATGTTCAGCTTTGACTTGTTGGCAATGAAGACATTTTGATACAAACTCGGCAATTTCTTTCTTCATTCCCGGCCACCAGAAATTCAGTTTCAAATCTTGGTACATTTTCGTATTCCCTGGGTGGATAGAAAATTTTGAGTTGTGGCCCTCTTGCAGAACTCTTCTTTTAAGTTCAGTGTCATTCGGTACACACAGTCTTTCTTGAAATTTCAGTACATTGTTTTCAAATTTGAATCCCGGTCTCGATTTAGATTCCCTTTCTTCGATGATCTTCTTCAAGAAGTCATCCTGTTGCTGTTTCTCCTTAATTTCTTCAATCAGTGCCGGTTGAGCAGAAATAGCAGCTATTGTTCCACCTTGTTCTCTCAAAACAACTTCAATTTCAGATTTTTCAAGGTCACAAAGCAACTCTTTTTGTCCAGTGAGCAAACAAGCTAAATTTGCAATCGACTTTCGGCTCAATGCATCGGCAACGGTGTTGGCTTTTCCCGGGTGGTACAGAATCTGTAGGTCATAATCTTTGATCAATTCTAGCCATCTCCGCTGTCTCATATTCAGTTCCTTCTGGGTGAAGAAGTACTTCAAGCTCTTGTGGTCGGTATATACTTCACATGTTGCCCCATACAGGTAGTGATGCCAAATTTTTAGTGCAAACACTACTGCAGCAAGTTCCAGATCATGGGTTGGGTAGTTCTTTTCATGTGGTCTCAGTTGTCGAGAAGCATAAGCAATAACTCTCCCATTCTGCATTAAAACACATCCCAAACCCTTATGAGAAGCATCACTAAATACAGTATAACCATCCGTACCTGAAGGTAAGGTAAGAACCAGTGCAGTTACCAATCAAGTTTTCAACTCTTGGAACGCTGATTCCCTTTGATCAGTCTAGTCAAATGATATCCCCTTCTGTGTCAGTTGAGTCAATGGTAAGGCAATTTTGGAGAAATCTTTGACAAATCTTCTGTAATATCCAGCCAATCCCAAAAAGCTTCGGACTTCTGTCACATTTGTTGGTCTAGGCCAATTCACTACAGCTTCAATTTTTTGCGGATCAACTGAAATTCCATCTTTGCTAACAACATGCCCCAAAAACATAACATGATCAAGCCAAAACTCACATTTAGACAGTTTAGCATACAGTTTCTGTTCTCTTACGGTCTGCAGGGCAAGTCTCAGATGATGTTCATATTCTTCTACACCTTTGGAGTAAATCAATATGTCATCAATGAATACCACAATAAAATCATCAAGGTACGGTTTAAAAATTCTATTCATGAGGTCCATAAATGTTGCAGGTGCATTGGTAACTCCAAAAGGCATAACTAAAAATTCGTAATGTCCATACCTCGTTCGAAAAGCAGTTTTATCAATGTCTTCTGGTTTAACCTTCAATTGATGGTATCTAGATCTGAGATCGATCTTAGAAAATATTTGCGCACCCTGTAACTGATCAAATAAGTCATCAATACGCGGTAATGGATATTTATTTTTCAAAGTTACCTTGTTCAATTCACGGTAATCAATACACAGTCTCAGTGAGCCGTCTTTTTTCTTTACAAACAAAACCGGTGTGCCCCACGGTGAAGTACTGGGCCTGATAGACTTCTTATCTAACAGTTCTTGCAGTTGTACTTTCAATTCCTTCAGTTCAGTCGGAGCCATTCTGTAGGGAGCTTTAGATATTGGTTGTGTACCCGGAACCACATCAACGGTGAATTCAATCTCCCTGTCAATCAAATCCCCTGGTAGATCATCTGGAAACACATCTGGGAATTCTTTAACTATAGGAATACAGTTCACGTCAGTTCTAGTATTATCACCAGTAGATATAGTCAATACAGATGTAACAAGCCCGCGGGGGACCTCGCTACAGTTCGGACTCGATTTGTGTCACGGTTCGTAATCTGAACCAAAGAGTCCAAATCCGGCAAATCGTTTTGAGAAAACAGATTTTTTGAAAGAAGTGCCAAACATGGACTACTTTGCCAGATACAGAGTCGCCACCTAAATATTTTATTTTTGGGAAATTTAGGAAACCCTGACTCGTTTGCCTAAGGCCACGTGTCCGTCATCACCAAAGTTGCCTCGGCTCGGGAACTTGGGTACGATTGGGGAAGGTCACTTCGTGAGCACTCCCGCTCGCCCGATCAAAGATCGGCCTCTACTAAACATGATATCAAGTTTTGAAAACCTTATGTATTCTTATTCCGGTTATTAGCCTAGATTTACTATGTGATGCGCACAGCCTACAAGTATAGACTGGATCGCCTGAATTGGAACAAAACATTTCATGTTTGTTTGTTTGAAAATGGTTTGATGGTGCTACCCGCAAGTAGGCTAAGACGTGGATTTGCCACCCTCGGGTGGGCTTAGAAAACATTTTTGCCACTATCTAGTGGGCTTAAAACACACATTTGATGAATTGTTCCAATTCAAATAATCCAACCTTCACCCACAGGCATTCAGGCAGTTATATCACATAAGCATATAGCCTCATGGTAAGTATGCTATTCATGGCAGTCACTCACACACATGCAAGGATGCTAAAGCATAAAACTCACCGAGTACTCCAAGCCAAAACAGAAACTACGTTAGAAATCCATGCATGATCCTAATTATACAGAAACGCCTAATGCAACACATGCAATAATGCAACTATAGCAGGCTCGGCTATTCTAAACATGGCGTATGGAATGCTACAGCTAACATGTATTCAACTCGGAATTGAAATACAAATGCAGTTAGTATGATGCGCTGAGCCCGGTGTATGCAAGACAGATGAATGAATGCAAACATGCTATCATACTGTATGCTAATTGAAACATGCCCTAATCTAACCATCATAAGCTGGTAAATAAAAGGGAAGAAAGACGTGGGGTTGGAAGACATACATCACACTCACGCACACTTATTACAATTATGCCCTCGCACAGAGGGTCCGAATAAATAGTACAGTCCCAAATAAATAATACAGTCCCAATAAATAATACAGTCCAAATATGTACAAAATCCTAATTAATTTAACAAATTAATCTAGGAAAGCGGTAAACTAGCATGCAAGCTAGGGACTGCCTCGACTCTGCTCCGGATGATGAATGATGCATGCTCGGGTTGCCTTTGCGCGGAAATCCATGGCGATGCCCCAATTAGCCTCTGTTTGCAATTATTCTTGGAATGCGTGCCAAGCTTCGGGAGGCTGCTGATTCTTGATTTGCTGCAACAGAGAGCAGCAGAGGGGCATGGCAAAGTATTTTCACACATGTATGCATGCCTCGATCCTCGTGTCACCAATCACGCATCTTGATGCATGATGGCCGAGGAGTCGAATTGCACAACTCAATATGGAATGAATGCACATGAGAATACAACTAAGACCTAACTCCATCATGGACAATCCGGAGTGTCGGCGACTAGGGAATTGAGACACGTTCCGTCACTCGGAGTACGAAACGTACCTCGTTTCCCGTGCTCTGGGTAACTCCTATCCCAAACACAATGCAATATGCATGACATGCATGAATGCAACTAAGATACAACCTAGCATACACAATACTATGAAATGGCATACACGATGCACGAGGTAACATGGCATACACAATGTGCTAACATACAACCTAGCATACACAATGCTATGGAATGAAATGGCATACACAATGCATAATGGGCTTACACCAACATGAATGGACCTCAGCCACACTCACATAAGAGGCCATTAGATGAAAATGAGACACTCGAAATGCGTGCACACGTGCACGCAAACCGAGGACCGACCTTGAAGCACCAAATGCCACTCTAACAAGACATGCCAAGGCATGGAATATGGCATATTAGCATGCAAATTTCAGTATCAAAATGTGATGCAAAACAGTCCCGAAACATGGAAACATGGCACCCGATGCATGAAATGAATCCCGAAACATGAAATTAGGTGCATGGAATGACCTATGGCTATGCAAAGCATGCATTATTTGAACATGAAGTATGAAGACAGAATCAATACAGCCCCAAAACAAGCATATTTCCAGTTTTAAGCAAGGCCAAAAGGTGAGCACAAATAAGGCTAAGCTAGCATGCAAAAATGGCCCGGAAAGAGAGATAAAGAAGCAAGTAGCAGATGGAAGTCTCAAACAGTGAAGAGTCCTTCAACAAAGTTGAATAACGGATCAAAACAAGCTACTTTACAGTTTTCAACAAGCCACGAAAGTAAACACAAGTGGGCCTAAAACATTATGCAAGAAAAAGGCCAAAAGAGGGATAAAGAAGCAAGTGATGGCTGCTGGCCTCAAATAGAGGAGGGCCCTTCAACAATGTTGAAGAAGGGCTCAAAACAAGCCACTTTACAGTTTATAACAAAGCTCAAAACAGTTTACAAATAGGCCTAAAATACTATGCAAGAAAGAGGCATACAAGAGAGGTAAAGAAGCAAGTGGTGGCTGGAGACCTTAAACAGGGAAGGACCCTTAATCAAACATTAAAAAGAGCTCAAAATAATGCTATTTTCAGTTAGGGTCGGAGCCCAAAAATGTAAGCAAGTATGGCTTAGAAAGCATGCAAAATAAAGCACAAAAGAGGGAGAATGAAGACTCACCCTTGTAGATCAAACTTCAACAGCTCTTGGCCTGAGAAAAGGGGCTCCTAAGCTCTGAAAAACCAGCTCCAAGTGTTGGAAAGGATGGTGGTGGTGTGGTGCTAGGTGGTGGTGTCGAAATGGTGTAGGATTTGGAAGGTTTTGAGGGTTGAAATGTAGAGAGAGAGAGATTCAATGTAGGAGCTCCAAAGGGTTTTTTGTAACCCTCAAAACTGAAGGGGAGGGCTTGGTTATATAGGCACAAGAGTGGGGGAAAAAGGGGGGAAATGAAATTCAAGTTTCCCCCCAAAAGGTTGGCCCCCCCGGATACAAAATCTTGGGGGAAATTGAGGGTATATTTGTAATGTACCAACAGTGAGGAGCAAGGCCGGCCGGTTAGAAAGGTTGCAGGTGGCCGGCCGGCCAAGGGTCAAAAGGGTCAAGACTGATTAGTGGCCGGCCATGCCAAAAAGCTGGCCTCCCATGTGTGCACAACACAACCATGTGGTCAAAAACTGGAGAAAGTGAACCAGGAGAGAGAAAGACCCATTTTTTGGAGGGGTTCAAAAGGGTCAAACACAATTACTGGCCGGCCATATGATATTGGTGGCCTCCCAGGTGTCTACAACACAAATATGTGGTTTAGGGCTAGAAAAAGTGGCCCAAGGGTGGTCAACATTGGCTTTCTAGTGAGAAAAACGGGCGACGGAGGGCGATGAAGAAATAAAACTAGTTGTCAGAACAATTACTAGCCTCCCACTCTTCTACGACCTTCCTAACAATGAAACAGAGGTCCCTGCCAAAAATAAACTCAAACCGATGCAAAATGAAGGTTCGGGGGCCGAAACGCGCAGCCCGGGGCCCTGAAAACTGACTGTTAGGCACCGGAAGTGGTGTTCGACCACGAAGTCGGTCTCTCGGACCACAGTGTCCCTCAAAAGGGAGGAAATAAGGTATGTGCCAAAAACCAGAGCAAACGGAGGTGGTTAAACGGTCCCGAACCGAGGCACACGACCAACGGCTCCGAAAAACCGGAAATTGGGCTCCAAACGGGCAAAATGGCCTACAACCACAAAACGTAGCCTACGGCCACTGAGAGATGATCTACGAGACCTCTCCCTCCCTTCGGGAAGAGAAAACAGAGAAAACAGAGCCTGGTTCGCAAACCGAAGCAAAGCATGAAAGAGTCCAGAAGTCCGGAGGCAAGGCTCGCAGCCGAGACTCTGAAACCTCTGAACGAGCACGATATGCAACATCACCAAGTGCTCAATCGGTGAAGTCTGAGTCTTGAGGTCGGTCAAAAATGGGGTGTCTACAGTTGCCCCTCTTTGACAGAACTCGGAAGTCACAAGTGACGGGAGTGAATGTCAAAGCCCAGAGACGACCCATTTTTGACAAGGCCGAAGACTTAGACAAGCATACAAGATAAGCAAGAAGATGTGCCCGCAGGCATGCCCGCAAGGCAGGGGGCAAAATGCAAAGCGATATGCATGAAGCCGGATGTAACTTAGTGATCATGCAAATGCAGCAAGCTGTAATGAAGCAAGTATTCGCAAATAGATGCAACAGCTTTAAGCAAGAATGCAAAGCAACAACTACATTTCATGCAGTTAAGAATGCGGAGAATTATTCAATTCTCGCCACGTCTCACACGGAGAAGATACAATACCTGCGCGATTCGTCTGGTCGCATCAGCTTCAAATGAATCGTACATACAATATCGTGCCTGCAAAAGAAAGAAACTCAACAATCACAACATACTTGACAACATATGTTCAATGTGACTTCAAATACAGACAAACGTGGTGCCGGTGGGAAGGTGCATCACAACGCGAGGAAAAATGCGCGTGGCAACGCGAGTTTAAGCGCGGAGGCTTGGTAATATCAAGGAGACGTGCATAACAATGCAAGTTTATGCATGAGAATGCAAGTTATGTGCACAACAATGCAGAACAAGCGTAAACCAGGACGTATGTTTGTCACAAAACAACGAGCAAGGAAATGCGCGTTTCGGCGAGGGCGACTCGATCGCGGCTTCCGGTTCCTCTCCCGAAGGGGTCATAACATGGTCAAAAAGGATACATCTCACTTGCGATGAGTAATGATGAGACACGCATCGAAAGTTGAAGCTGAAGTTCCGGCGGAGCGATTTCGCGACGGAAGGTGTACTTCTCTTGTACTTTTTCAGGTCTCGGGGACTCCAATCATCACCAAACTTTGCAAGCACCTTGGGGCCCACCTAGGGAACACCACCAGCCAGCTTTATTGCAAGGGGGAGGCCACCGGCCATTTTTTGAAAAGGAAATGGCCGGCCTACCAGAAAAGGTGGCCGGCCGGCCACCTAGGCCAAATCCGGGGCAATTTTGTACTTTTGCTCTCCTTTCTTTAAATCCATTCGGCCAAAGCACTTTTCCTCACAACTCCAACTCCAAAATTGCCTCCTCTACCTTTCTAGAGGATTTTCCCTCTCAGATCTGTGCTCTATACGCGTTTTCCAACGTCCCACGCAAGTTGTTTTCGCGAAATCTTTTAGTTTTAAGCACTTTGAACCGATTAAATTTTGATTTCGGGGCTTCTTTTCTCATTTTCGCCACTTGAGGTGAGTTTGTCTCAATATTTGGAAGATTTTCTCGGGAGTTGACTTTTGTTGACTTTTTCATTTCCCGAGAGTTGACTTTTGTTGACTTTTTCCAATTTTGGCTCATTTTTGCTCATTTTTGCTCCTTTTGCAGATTTTCTGAAATGGCTGGCCATTTTCCTCATGGTGGAGGTCCTCCGGGTGCCGGAGATGATCTCGACATCATGGCTCTGCCTCCGAGGGTTCGACCCTTCATACCCGAGAGGTACGACCCACCAGTACATATTCTTCCGCGGGCTGTTTTCTATCACTTCACTGATTTTGACGAGCGAGCACCTGGGGATCTGCTTCTGCGAGAGCCAAAGTATCACCTTTCCCATGAGGCACAGGAGGTATTTACTTCATTTTTACCTTTTCTGCAACGTATTCTGCATTTTACGTGCATTCCGTGCCTTTGCCATGTTTGTCTGTTCATTTTGAGTGCACAGCTTATTTAGAATGTTCAGTGTATGACATAGCATTCTGTTTACATTCTGAATACACAGTTCGATCATTTGAATTTCTGAACACTCAGTCCATAAATTGATTGTGAACACACGACACACACTTGTTGAGAATTGAACACGCAGCCCAAACACTGATTTTCTGAACACACAGCCCGAATTAGAGGTGAACACGTAGCACACACCGATTGAGAGTTGAACACGCAGCCCAAACACTGATTTTCTGAACACACAGCTCGAATTGATGGTGAACACGCAGCACACACTGATTGAGAGTTGAACACGCAGCCCAAACACTGATTTTCTGAACACACAGCTCGAATTGATGGTGAACACGCAGCACACACTGATTGAGAGTTGAACACGCAGCCCAAACACTGATTTTCTGAACACACAGCTCGAATTGGAGGTGAACACGCAGCACACACTTGTTGAGAGTAGAACACGCAGCCCAAACACTTGATGTCGAACACACAGCTCGTTGTTGAGGTGAACTCGCAGCACACACTGATTGAGAGTTGAACACGCAGCCCAAACACTGATTTTCTGAACACACAGCTCGAATTGATGGTGAACACGCAGCACACACTGATTAAGAGTTGAACACGCAGCCCAAACACTGATTTTCTGAACACACAGCTCGAATTGGAGGTGAACACGCAGCACACACTTGTTGAGAGTAGAACACGCAGCCTAAACACTTGATGTCGAACACACAGCTCGTTGTTGAGGTGAACTTGCAGCACACACTGATTGAGAGTAGAACACGTAGCCCAAACTCTGATTTTCTAAACACAGAGTCCACTTGAAGGTGAACACGCAGCACACACTGATTGAGAGTAGAACACGCAGGCCAAACTCCGATTTTCTGAACACCCAGTCCACTTGAAGGTGAACACGCAGCACACACTAATTGAGAGTAGAACACGCAGCCCGAACACTTGATGTCGAACACACAGCTCGTTGTTGAGGTGAACTCGCAGCGCACACTGATTGAGAGTTGAACACGCAGCCCAAACACTGATTTTCTGAACACACAGCTCGAATTGATGGTGAACACGCAGCACACACTGATTGAGAGTTGAACACGCAGCCCAAACACTGATTTTCTAAACACACAGCTCGAATTGGAGGTGAACACGTAGCACACACTTGTTGAGAGTAGAACACGCAGCCCAAACACTTGATGTCGAACACACAGCTTGCTGTTGAGGTGAACTCGCAGCACACACTGATTGAGAGTAGAACACGCAGCCCAAACTCCGATTTTCTGAACACACAGTCCACTTGAAGGTGAACACGCAGCACACACTGATTGAGAGTAGAACACGCAGCCCAAACTCTAATTTTCTGAACACACAGTCCACTTGAAGGTGAACACGCAGCACACACTGATTGAGAGTAGAACACGCAGCCCAAACTCCGATTTTTTGAACACACAGTCCACTTACTTTACTTTGCACGCAGCCTATTCATTTTATTGGCACGCAGCTCATTTCTTCCATTTGCACACAGCTTATTCATTTTATGTTGAAATATGTATTCATCCTGAATGTAGGTGACTTCTCGCACCGTGCGGGGATATGGCTCTACCGCGGCGAGAGATTGGTATGCCGAGCTCTCGGAGGCTGTTCGGGATTTGGTTGACTTGGCGGGGTTTGGGCCCTTCTGTACTGGGCTATCTCGTTGTCCTGCCAGGAGGACATTAATGGCCGCCTTGGTGGAGAGAATGTGGGACACCACCAACTCCTTCCATTTTTCTGCCACGGGGGACTTGACTATGACCCCGTTTGACTTTGCCGTATTGACTGGCCTTGACGTGGGAGGTTGGTCCATCCCTTACGACGAGGACATGGGCCAGTGGGAGGCCGCTTGGATATATTTACTGGGGGCTTGCCCGCCTGTTGATAGATCTTCGGGCAGGGTCCGATACACCTGGTTTTCTTCCTATTTTCGGAGAGTGAAGATGGAGCCCAGGACTCCTGAGGAGGCAGCACAGTATGCCCGCGGTTTTCTGATGTTCCTTTTCGGGACCACTTTGTTTGCCGATAGGGGGAACACTGTCGGGCTTTATCTGTTGAGTGCTTTGGTGGACCTATCACAGGTCAGACGGTATGACGGGGGTGGCGCCGGCTTGGCTACTCTTTATTGCTACATGAGCGCGACCTCCCGCGGACGGGGGGACTTACTTGGCGGCTATTGGAGAGCCTGGGAGGTACTTTCTGCCCTCTTGATTTACATTTCTGCCCTTTATTACTTGTATATTGCACACACGGCGCACTTTACACTCTGTATTTTGCCCTTAGCACTTTGCATTTACATTCTGCACTGTTTTCCACAGTTATGGGTCTATGTGTATTTCCCGACATTAGCCCCGGAGTTGGTGGTAGAGGGGCCCCTCGTGACCCCGTACTCACTTGTATTTGAAGGCCAGCACCGGCCAAAACCTCGGGAGTCTCTTCTTTATCTACGGCAGTACTTCGACACGGTGCGGTCGACGGAGGTATTTTAGAACTCTCAGTTCTTTGTGTTTTCATCTTTGATTTGTCTTGTACCTTCCCGATTTCTGATTGATTTATGCATTGGTTATTCGCAGATCACATGGCAGCCCTGGGCACCCTTAGGTGAAGGTCTCCAATTCCAGTTTGCCGGATGGTGGGGTGCCTCCCAGTACAAGGTCCTATTCGAAGGGCCAGTTGGTAGGGCCTGGTTTTTGGGGGACCGCTTCTTGCGTCAGGTCTGGGGGTACACTTCTCTGGACCCTCCCTCAGCACCCCCAGTCGGTATGCGGATTGCTGATAGGCTCTCTTCCCGGGATGTTGTTAGTGCTATGCTGGGTACTGATGCCTTACTTCATCTTGAGGAGGGGGATTATGCTACTTACCGTCACATATACCTGATGCCCCCATTGACGGGAGTCCGTACTCCGACGATGAGGCCTGCTGGTATGCCATCTTCGAGTCAGGCCCAGGCTCGGGCTGCAGACACCCCTTCCACCAGCAGGGCTGGTACATCTAGAGGTGGGGGTGGATTGGTTCCCCCGATTCCTCCGACTCATCCTCATCCTGGATGGCCGGATATGCCGACTGAGCTGATGGGGTGGCAATATGGGACTACCTCTCCGGTTCCGATCCCGATAGAGCCTCCGATGCCTGGCCACCGATATGTCAAAGACCCCGACTCACTCCCGGTATGCTTTACAGCTTTGATTCATTTCTCAGATACTTGGACATTTATTCCTTTACTGATATTCTTGCCTTTGCATCTGCAGCCTCCTGTCGAGTACATGGATGAGATGCTCGAGATGGTAGCCTCACTTGAGGGGATGGTCCTGCAGAGAGAGGTACAGTTGTCCATCATGGGTTTCCAGGTACCCTTTAGTTTTCTAGCATTCATCATTCTTCTGATAACATGCTGATTTTGAACATTTTACTGTATTGATAGGCTGACTATGTAGAGCGCATCTGACACACACCACATTCATGCATTATTCCTGCGTACATCCGCCCTGTGTAGCTTGCTTGCATCTGTATCTGATATACATGTTTTGGCTGATGTATTCAAACTACATTTTTCATTTTCAGATGCCTCCAATATATGCTCAGTCGCGGGCCGGGCCACCTGGGCCTTCTCGGGGAGCTGGGCCATCTGGGCCTTTTCGAGGAGCCGGGCCATCCAGGCCTTCTCGAGGAGCTGGGCCATCCAGGCCTTCTCGAGGAGCTCGGGGAGGGGGGTCGTCTCGCAGACGCAGAGCACACATTATAGAGGAGGAGCCCAATGAGGATGAGGAGGAGGAGGCTGCAGATCGTCAGTCGGAGACATCTGCTGACAGAGAGGAAGGCTCCGGTCTTGGCTCCGGGAGTGGAAATGAGGCTGAGGAGGGCTCCGAGGATGGCGGCTCCGATTGAGATGATGATGATGGCGATGGTGGCGCAGAGTCTATTTCGCAGAAGAGGACGAAGAGGGCCTCTTATTCCTGCTCTTGAGAGCACAGATGCGGCTGTTCCCTGTTTTATTTACCTTTTTGCTAGTAGTTGTAGCACATTGTACATTATTAGGCAGTTTCATTTTTGTAAAACTTGTGCCCTTGTTTGTAAAATGTTGTAACAAACAAGCATGACGGAATGAAACAGCTTTTGAAAAAGTGTTGTATTTTAAACTCTTAGCATCATATCGCATCATTTTGCACCATAATGAGTTTGAATGGAAATGTGCATTGTGCATTCGCCCAGTCAGGTAGCGAACCGACGCAACAACTTAACTTACTAAGATATAACAAAACCTTAGCAAGTTTACAACTCGATAAGCGAAAACACAACAGTGTTGACAACTTAATAAACAAGACTCAACAAAAAATGCTTAAACAAAGAGTAACAACTCAAAAACACGAAACACGACAGCTCGACAAACAACTCGATAAGCAAAACGACAACTCGATAAGCAAAACAACAACTCGATAAACAAAACTTAATAAAACAAAGTGTACTTCGGACGATCTGGCCAACAGAACGCATCCGAAACTGAGGGAAATCGGGGCCTTCGACGCTCCTGATGCATAGAAATGCTTGGAACTTCCTCCCGGAGGGTAAAACAAGACCAATAGCACACTTTGCAGCATAGCCGGCCACTTTTGGGAGTTGGCCGGCCAGCTTTTTGCATATGAGGGGAGAAAGGTGGCCGGCCTGCTAGAAAAGGTGGCCGGCCGGCGGCCACTTAGCTCAGCAAACCGCCAAATTTTTGACACGTGTCCCCCGAATAGTGTTATTATCTTTAAAAGCCCCAACCTCGTGGTTGATTCATTTCATCTTAGTTTTACACCAAAAAAGAAGCATTTCTCGCCGAAAATCTCACAGCTGGATGGCTTCTCTAGATGGCTCGGAAAAGTAGAATTTCGGGCTTGGCTTGAATGCACTATTCACGCTGAGCCGTACTCCGCTGCACTTTCCCTTCCTCCATGCCATGGCGAGGTTTTGGAACCCGGTAACGCATGTTTTCAGCTTTGGCGGGTAAGAGGTGTGTCATACTTTCGAAGATTTTCAAGTTTTGATGGAATCTGAACGCTGTGAAGAAATTTTGCCTCAATTTCGCTTCGGCCAAGCCCAAGCTTTAGGGGAGATGTGTGGGCTCACCGTGCATGATGCTTGGTCTTTGATCTGCAACGGGGAACTGGACATCCTCGGCTTGATCCATCGCTTTTCTGATGCCGGTGACCGCGGCAATCATTATCGGCAAGGTTTTCGGCAACACGCCCTTTGCTTATGTATGTTATCTCACTTTTTGCTTGCCCCGGGCTTTGGCGAATCTAGCATTCGTCTAATTGAAGTTGCTCAAGGCTTGAAAGAAGGAAAGAGCTGCGTCGCCATGACACTGGCCGAGACGCTGATGGGCTTGGATGCTATCTATCGTCGGGAGACGACCAGATTTGCGGGGAGTCCACTACTGCTGCAGGTAATGTTTCCCACCCAATCTCACATATGTATTGCTCACATCACTCGGCCCTCGGGCTCGGTTTTTCTCACAAAACCCTTTTCTCGCTTTTCTCTCATCGTACATCTCTCTATTCTTTATTCTCTCATTTTTCATCCCTCCCCAGGTATGGTTGATGGATAAATTGCGGGTTGTGGACTCTTGCCCGACCTACTCAGCTCGCGGCTACTTCTTTCGCCGACGCTTAGTTGACGCCCTTGATGAGGGGTGGTGGTTCGACTGGATGTGCAATTTGTCTGCAGATCGTATTGCTTGGCGTTGTCCTTGGCTCAATCTCCCGGCGATGAGCTATAGCATGTCCCGGCTGATCGGGATCCAGTTGATTGGTCTGACCCACTGTGTGTTCTACTTTCCGTTCCGATTCCAGCGCCAGTTTGGTCATGATCAGACTTGCCCGCCAGAGGGGATAGAATACCCGGCTGCATTCCCGGTCCGAGGCGCACAGCTTGCTCGTTATGCCACAGCATGGAGGACTCGAGAGCTCCTGGCCCCCGCTCCCACTTTCAGTTACACTTTGTCTGACGAGTGCTGGGATTGGCTTAATGAGGAGGCACAGATTGGGCCCAGCTTGGCATCAGAGGCTTCGACTAGCTTTGGGAGGGGGCGCAGGGACCCCTGACTTACCTCTGCCCTGGATTTATTGCTTTACTAGTACTTTCAAAATTTTCTTCATGAATGTAATAAAAAGCAACTTCAATTGTATGCAAAAGCAGGAGAACTCTGTTTTGAAATCAATGAAATTGAGGGTTGTGGTACTGAAAATTTTCCGCTTTGGTCCAAAAATGGTCTTGGTTGTAACAAGATTAATTTGAACAAAGTCAACTTTTATTAAAACTTTTCAAAACTATTTTCGATGTGGATCAGAACTGGACACACCTGAGATCTGTCACTGAGATGCACAACCCCGGATCCTAGCAACTGGAAAGTTGCCCCTAGTCTGAATAGCGCGCGGCACTGCACGCAACGGAAAGTTGCCCCTAGTCTGAATAGCACTGTACGGAGATCGATGAATGCTGATGGACAAAGATGACTGAGATGATCAAATGGACAAAGTTGATCGGGGAAAAGTTTATGGCTGAACTTCAGAGTGAAGTTGCCTACGTATCCCAAAGATGGGAATCAAGCCTTACGTAGTTCAGGCTTAGGTTCACTCGGTATTTTTGCTCTCCTTTTACGCTCTAACTTTTGCCAAGGCCGCCCTTTGCGGTTTTCAACCTTGCGAGCTCAGTTTTTATAATTTCAAAATTTTTTGTGCTCTGAGTTTTGCCTAGGTCGCCCTTTCGGGTTTTCAGCCTAGCGAGCCTCTCAAGGGTAATATTTCTTCAACTTGTCCATGTTGATTGTAGACGTCCCCGAACGCCCCGGGAGGGTTAAGTCCCGTTCTGTTCATATTGGGGTCACTACAGTTCAAGGACTCAAATGTCACGGTTCTTAATCTTGAACCAAAGAGTCCAAATCCGGCAAATCGTTTTGAAAACAGATTTTTTGAAAGAAGTGCCAAACATGGACTGCTTTGCCAGATAACAGAGTCGCCACCTAAATATTTTTTAAATGGGAAATTTAGGAAACCCTGACTCGGTGCCAAAGGCCACGTGTCCGTCATCACCAAAGTTGGCTCGGGAACTTGGGTACGATTGGGGAAGGTCACATCGTGAGCACCCCCGCTCGCCCGGTCAAAGACCGGCCTCTACTAACCATGATATCTGTTTTTGAAAACATTGTGAGCTCTTATTCCGGTTATTAGCCTAGGTTACTATGTGATGCTCGCAGCAAACAAGTATAGACTGAGTCGCCTGAATTGGAACAAAACATCTCATGTTTGTTTATTTGAAAATGGTTTGATGGTGCTACCCGCAGGTAGGCTAAGACGCGGATTTGCCACCCTCAGGTGGGCTTAGAAAACAGGATTTTGCCACTATCTAGTGGGCTTAAAACAAACATTTGATGATTCGTCCCAATTCAAGTAACACAACCTCCACCCACAGGCATTCAAGGCAGTTATATCACATAAGCATATAGCCTCATGGTAAGCATGCTATTCATGGCAATCACTCACACGCATGCAAGGATGCTAAAGCATAAAACTTACCGAGTACTCCGAGCCAAAACAGAAACTACATTAGAAATCATGCATGATCCTAAGTATACAGAATGCCTAATGCAACACATGCAAAATGCAACTATAGCAGGCTCGGCTATTATAAATGGCATATGAAATGCTACAGCTAACATGTATTCAATCTGGAATTGAAATACAGATGCAGTTTGTATGATGCGCCGAGCCCGGTGCATGCAAAACAGATGAATGATGCAAACATGCTGTCATACTGTATGCTAATTAAAATATGCCCTATATCTAACCATCGTAAGCGGGTAAACAAAAGGGAGAAAGAAATGGGGGTTGGAAGACATACATCACACTCACACACCCTTATTACAGTTATGCCCGCGCGCAGAGGGTCCGAATGAATAATAATACAGTCCGACACGAAAGAATAATACAGATTTCTAAGTAATTAGCAATTTAAACTAAGAAAGCTGAAAATCGGTTTGCAAGCCGGGGGCTGCCTCGCTTCTGATGAATATTGCATTTTGGGCTGCCTTGGCGCGGAAATCCACTGGGATGCCCAATTTAGCCTCTGTTTGCACTTTTCTCGAAATGCGCGCCAGACTCCGAAAAGTCGTTGATCCTTGATTTTGCTGCAACAGAGAGCAGGAAAAGGGCATAGCAATGTATTTCACAAATATATGCATGCCTCGATCCTCGTGCCACCAATCACGCATATCGATGCATGATGGCCGAGGAATCGGATTGCACAACTCAATATAGGGTGCAATGCAGATGAATGCTACGACAAAACCTAACTCCATCATGGGTTATCCGGAGTGTCGGTGAGTGGGGAATTGAGACCCGTTCCGTCACTCGGAGTACGAAACGTGCCTCGTTTCCCGTGCCCGGGCTAACTCCTATCCCAAACACGATGCGATGTGCATGATATGCATGAATGTAACTAATATACAATTCTAACATGCACAATACTATGAGAATGAGATGCCTCGAAATGCGTGCACGCGTGCACGCAAACCGAGGCGATGATGTGAAATGCAAATCGGATAAAACCGAAATGCCTCAAAATGTGTGCCCACAGGCACGCACACCGAGGCGATGATGAAATGGAAATCGGATAAAATCGAAGTGCCTCGAAATGTGTGCCCACAGGCACGCACACCGAGGCGATGATGAAATGAAAATCAGATAAAACCGAAGTGCCTCGAAATGTGTGCCCACAGGCACGCGCACCGAGGCGATGATGAAATGGAAATCGGATAAAACCGAAGTGCCTCGAAATGTGTGCCCACAGGCACGCACACTGAGGCGATGATATGAAATGGAAATCGGATAAAACCGAAGTGCCTCGAAATGTGTGCCCACAGGAACGCACACCGAGGCGATGATATGAAAATCGGATAAAACCGAAGTGCCTCGAAATGTGTGCCCACAGGCACGCACACCGAGGCGATGATATGAAGTGGAAATCGGATAAAACCGAAGTGCCTCGAAATGTGTGCCCACAGGCACGCACACCGAGGCGATGATATGAAAATCGGATAAAACCGAAGTGCCTCAAAATGTGTGCCCACAGGCACGCACACCGAGGCGATGATATGAAGATCGGATAAAACCGAAGTGCCTCGAAATGTGTGCCCACATGCACGCACACCGAGGCGATGATATGAAGTGGAAATCGGATAAAACCGAAGTGCCTCAAAATGTGTGCCCACAGGCACGCACACCGAGGCGATGATATGAAGTGGAAATCGGATAAAACCGAAGTGCCTCGAAATGTGTGCCCACAGGCACGCGCACCGAGGCGATGATATGAAAATCGGATAAAATGAAGTGCCTCGAAATGTGTGCCCACAGGCACGCACACCGAGGCGATGATATGATGTGGAAATCGGATAAAACCGAAGTGCCTCGAAATGCGTACCCACGGGCACGCACACCGAGGCGATGATATGAAAATCGGATAAAACCGAAGTGCCTCGAAATGTGTGTCCACAGGCACGCACACCGAGGCGATGATGAAATGAGGTGGAAATGCAAATTGGGCTTACACTAACATGAGTGGACCTCAGCCACACTCACATCAGATGCCGTCGGATAAAACAGTGGTGCCTCGAAGTGCGTACCCACGGGCACGCAAACCGAGGCATGGCCCGAAGGCATGAAATGGCACGGGAAATGATATGCAAGCATGCCAACCAAATTTCAGCTCCTAAATGAAAGGGAAAACAGTCCCGAAATGACACGGAATGACAACCGATGCATGAAATCATCCCGAAATGTGATTCTAAGTACCCGAAATGGCCTACGGCTATGCTAAACATGCAAATTGATACATGAAAGCAAAAACAGTAGCAAGGCAGCCCCAAATATGGCATTTTTCCAGTACAAAGCAAGGCTAAACAAGAACCACAAGCATGGCAAAAATAGCTTGCAAAAACGGGGAAAAAGAGAGGAATTACAAAGCAAGTAGTATGTACAATGCTCAAACCAGAAAAATAGTTCTACAAAATTGAAGAGGGGCCAAAAACATGCATATTTACAGTAGATGAGATCCTCTAATTCAGTGTGTAGATGCTTAAAATGGCATGCAAAAATGAGCCAATAAAGGGGTACAACAAATGAGGTACCATAATCAATGACCAAACAACTTTGGACCTTAACAAAACATGAAGAATCAGTCATTTAAGACACTTTCTAAGCCTGATGAAGACTCAAATCCGAAGCATGGTGAGCTTAAAAAGCATGCAAAATGGGAGTGGGAACAAGAATTCAAAAGCAAGTGATATGTAGAGCAAGAAACCCAGGTTGAGCCCTTCTTCAATGTTGAAGAGGGGCTCAAAATAAGCACAATCACAGTATATTGTATGCTCCAACTCAGATCACAAATAGGCCAAATTAATCATGCAATTTTACGGTAAAATGGAAGCATTTCAAGGAAGTGCATGATAGAGGAGTCAAACATGATGGAGACCTTCTTCAATGTGAAGAGGGGCCTCAATATAAGCCCACTAACAGTTACATCAGTCCCGAAATCAGATTACTCAAAGGCAAATAAAGCATGCAAAACAATGGCCTAAAGAGTGATATTGAAGGAAGTATATTAAGGAGACACCAAACAGGGTTGAGCCCTTCTACAATGTTGTAGAGGGGCTCAAAATAAGCACAAAACCAGAAGAGGTCAGAACCCAAAACAGATCACAAGTAGGGTAAAAATTTGAAGCAAAATCATGCAAGAAAAAGGGAAATTATGACTTACCCTTGAAGATCAAGTTTTTGCTACCTCTTGCCTTGATCAAAGTTGCTTCTTAGCCTCTGAGGAACCCTTTTTGCTGCTGGAATGGAAGTGGGGATGGTGGAGCTTAGGGTTGATGAAGGATTGAGCTAGGAACTTGAATGAATTTTAGGGTTTTTGGAGGTGAAGATGGAGGCTATGGAAGAGAGAGTCTTGAGATCAAAGGTTGTAACCTCAACAAAGGAGGAGGCTATGGCTTCAAATAGGGAAGAAAAGGTGTAAAAGGGGAGGGAATTGCATCCAAGCATTCCCTCCCAAAATATCCCCCGGATGGGGGAGATATTTCAAAAAAATATCCGGACAGCTGTAAAGGGCTGGAAAGCAGAAAGCTGGCCGGCCAGGTGAATTTCTGGGAGGTGGCCGGCCGGCCACCCCACCTGGTCGGCCAGCCACTCACCCTGGCCGGCCGGCCATGCCCAAAAATGAAGTCACAAATTGCTGGCCGACCACCATGCAATGGTGTCCTCCCATGTGTGTAGAAGAAGGCCCCAAGGTCGGAATCTGGCAACTCTGAAGCAGGAGTCACAACATAGAGCTTGAAGGAGAGGTTCAAAAATGAATGTAACAATTGCTGGCCGACCAGTACTTTTTGGGTCCTCCCATGTGCCCTCATCACAAATATGTAGCTTTGGTTGGAAGAAAATACCCCAGGGTTCAACATTGGCCCGGAAGTGAGCAAAACGGGCGCCGGAGGAGCGAAACTGGTTATCTGGGATAATTGCTGGCCCCTACCCTCCAGTGATCTTCCTAATGCTGAAACAGAGGTACCTGCCAAAATTGAACAAAAACTAATGAGAAATGAACGCTCGGGGCCCAAACCGCGCAGTTCGGGGTCCCGAAAATGGGCTGTAGGCACCGGAAGTGGTGTTCAGCAGCGAAGTGGGTATCTGAGACCCCAGGGTTTCTCGGTATGACAAAACAGAGGTACCTGCCAAAAACCGAGAGAAACCGATGCGAAATGAATGCTCGGGGCCAAACGCGAGGTTCGGGGCCCGAAAACCGGCTGTAGGCACCGAAAGTGGCATACGGCCACGAAGTGGGCATCGGGGGCCCCAGTGTCCTTAAATGATAAAACAGAGGTACTAGCCAAGAACCGGAGAAATCGGAGATGGTTGGGCGGTCCCGAGCCGAGGCACACGGCCTGACGGCCCGAAAACCGGGAACCGGGCTCCGAAATGGGCAAAATGACCTACGGCCACGAAAGTAGCTCACGGCCACCGGAGATAGTCTACAGGACCACTCCCTTCCCTCAGGAAAGAAAACAGAGAAAACCGAGTCTGGTTCGCAAACCGAGACAAGGCACAGAAGAGGTTCGGAAGTCGGAGGCAGGGCGCACGGCCGCGACTCTGAACTTCTGAACGAGCACATATGCAACATCACCGAGCGCTCAATCGGTGACGTCTGAGTCTTAAGGTCGGTCAAAAATGGGGTGTCTACAGTTGCCCCTCTTTGACAGTCATAACAATGACGGGAGTGAATGTCAAAGCCCAGAGACGACCCATTTTTGACAAGGCCGAAGACTTAGACAATCATACAGATGAACAGAAATGTGTGCCCGCAGGCTGCCCGCAGGCAGGGGGCAAAATGCAAAGCGACATGCACAGAGCCAAATGATCATGCAAGTGCAGCAAGCTGTAATGAAGCAGGTATTGACAAATAGATGCAACAGTTTTAAGCAAGAATGCAAAGCAACAACTACATTTCATGCAGTTAGGAATGCGGAGAATCATTCGATTCTCGTCGCGTCTCACACGGAGAAGATACGATACCTGCGCGATTCGTCTGGTCGCACCAGCCTCAAATGAACCGTACATACAATATCGTGCCTGCAAAATAGAGAAATTCAACAAGAACAATATGCCAACAACATATATTCAATGTGATTCCTAGATTCCAAAAGTCTGACACACGCAGTGTCGGCGGGTGAACGCATCGCAATGCGAGAAAAGATAATGCGTGACAACGCATACTCAAGCATAGAGGTATGGTAAACATGCATGACAATGCAAAATATTCATGAGAATGCAAATTATGAGCCAAATAATGCGAAACGAGCGCAAATTAGAGTGCCCGTTTGTTGCGAAATAATAAACAAGAAAGCGCGCATTTCGGCGACGACAACTCGATCGCGGCCTCTGATTCACCTCCCGGAGAGGTTATAACATGTTCAAAAAGGATACACCTTGATTTTGATGAATAATGACAAGACACATGTCAGAAATTGCAGCTAAAGTTCCAACGGAGCAATTTCGCGCCAGAAAGTGCACTTTTCTCGAACTTTTTCAGGTCCCGGGAACTCCAAAATTCCTCAAAATTTGCAGAGAGGTAGGGGAGGGGGTGGAGGACATGGTCGGCCAGGCCTTGGCCCTAGGAGAGGCTGTCGGCCAGGGGCAAAAAAAGGGGCCGGCCAGCCAGGTTAGGTGGCCGGCCGGCCATCTGCCCAAAGTAGGGGCATTTTGGTCATTTTCGGATTTCTATATATTCACACTCCATGCCTCCGAAATTGCACCCCCAAGTGTGGAATTCTCTCCTCTTGCTCTCTAAGCCACTTTCTTGCTCAGATCTGCATTTTATACGCGCCCCTCGGCCTCCCACGCAAGTTGTTTCTGCGAAATCCTTCAGTTTTAAGCACTTTGAGCCTACTAAAATTTGATTTCGGAGCTCCTCTTCTCATTTTCACCACCTGAGGTAAGTTTGTCTCAATATTTGGAATATTTTCCCGGGGGTTGACTTTTGTTGACTTTTTATTTCCCGAGAGTTGACTTTTGTTGACTTTTTCCAATTTTGGCTCATTTTGCTCATTTTTGCTCCTTTTTGCAGATTTTTCGAAATGGCCGGCAATTTCCCCCACGGCGGAGGTTTTCCAGGGGTCGGAGACGATTTTGACATTATGACTCTACCCCCGAGGGTCCGGCCTTTCTTCCCCGATCGATACGCTCCAGCGGTACATAGGCTTCCGCGAGCTGTTTTCCGTCATTTCACCGATTTCAACGATCGGGTTCCCGGGGATCTGCTTCTACGAGAGCCGGAGCAGCACCTCTCATGATGCGCGAGAGGTATTTTACTTTACTTTTCGTATTCTTGTGCATTTTGTAGCTTTGCCATGCTTAAACATACAGTTGTAGCTTACGACATAGTACTTTGTTTGCACTCTGAATATGTAGTTAAAACACTTGAATTGTTGAACACACGGCTCGAATCTGAAGGTGAACACATAGCGCACACTAACCACGAGTAGAACACACAGTCCCAAACTCTGATTTTCTGAACACACAGTCCAAGTTGATGATGAACACACAGCCCCCACTGATTAGGATTGAACACACGGCCCAAAACATAGATTTACTGAACACGCAGCCCAGATTTGAGTGAACACACAGCCCACTGATTAAGAGTAGAACACACAGTCCCAAACTCTGATTTACTGAACACACAGCCCAGATTTGATGAACACACAGCCCACTGATTAAGAGTAGAACACACAGTCCCAAACTCTGCTTTACTGAACACACAGCCCAGATTTGACGTGAACACGCAGCCCACTGATTAAGAGTAGAACACACAGTCCCAAACTCTGATTTACTGAACACACAGCCCAGATTTGACGTGAACACACAGCCCACTGATTAAGAGTAGAACACACAGTCCCAAACTCTGCTTTACTGAACACACAGCCCAGATTTGACGTGAACACGCAGCCCACTGATTAAGAGTAGAACACACAGTCCCAAACTCTGCTTTACTGAACACACAGCCCAGATTTGACGTGAACGCGCAGCCCACTAATTTTTCTGAAATTTGAACACGCAGCCCAGATACCAAATTCACTTCATTTGCACACAGCTCATTCACTTCATTTGCACACGGCTCATTCACTTCATTTGCTGATATATGCATTCATTCTAAATGCAGGTTGGCTCTCGCACTGTGCGAGGATACGGCTCCACTGCGGCGAGGGAGTGGTATGCTGAGCTTCCGGAAGCTGTCCGGGACTTAGTTGACTCTGCAGGATTCGGGCCATTCTGCAGAGGGTTATCTCATTGTCTATCAGCAGGACATTGTTTGCCGCTCTGGCGGAGAGATGGTGGGACACCACCAATTCATTCCATTTTTCTGCTACGGATATGACATGACCCCATTGGACTTCGCTGTACTCACCGGCCTAGACGTAGGCGGTGGACCCATTCCCTACGACGAGGATATGGGTGAGTGGGAGGCTGCTTGGATTTATCTATTGGGGACTCGCCCACCCGTAGACAGAGGTACTGGGAGAGTCCGGTATACTTGGTTCTCTTCCCATTTCCGGCGGCCACAGATGGAGCCTGAGTCTCCCGAGGAGGTCGAGCAGTATGCCCGTGGTTTCCTCATGTTCCTCTTTGGCACCACTCTGTTTGCCGATAGAGGGAACATGGTCGGATTGTATCTACTGAGTGCTCTGGTAGACCTATCACAGGTCGTTCAGTATGATTGGGGCGGCGCTGCCTTGGCTACCCTTTATTGTTACATGAGCGCAGTCTCTCGTGGGCGGGGGGACTTACTCGGCGGCTACTGGAGAGCCTGGGAGGTACATTCTGTCCTCTTGATTTACATTTTGCTCCTCATTACTTGTTCATTGCACACACGGCGCACTTTGCATTCTGTATTCTGCCTTTAGCACTTTGTATTCACATTCCGCACTGCTTTTCTCAGCTATGGGTATATGCATATTTCCCCACATTAGCCCCGGAGATGGAGGTGGCAGGACCTCCTATGACCCCGTTTTCATTGATGTTTGAGGGCGAACACCTGTCGAGGCCTCGAGAGACTCTCTTCTCTCTGCGACAGTACTTCGACACTGTGAGGGCGACAGAGGTATTTCAGAACTCTCAGTCCTTTTCATTTTCATCTTTGATCTGCTTTGCATATTCCTGATTTCTGATTGATTTGTATCCTGGTTATCCGCAGATTACCTGGCAGCCCTGGGCAGTCTTTGATGATGTGCAAAATCAGTACCCCGGAGGGTCGAGTGGTTCCCAGTATAGGTTCCTGCTCGAGGGACCAGTCGGTAGGGCCTGGTTTCTGGGGAGCGCTTCAGCGTCAGGTGTGGGGGTATAATTCTCAGGACCCCCTGCTGTGCCTCCACCCACTATGCGGACTGCCGACAGGCTATCGCCGAGGAGGTCATTAGGGATATGCAGGGCACTGATGCTTTGTTATATTTCGTTGAGGGGGACTACGCCACCTACCGCCGCATATATCTGATGTCCCCTTTGACGGGAGTGCGGGCTCCGCCACTGAGGTCCACTGGCGCAGCATCTTCGAGTCGCGCCCGTGCTGCAGACATCCCTTCTTCCAGTAGGGCTGGTGCTTCTAGGGGGAGAGGCAGTTCTATTCCTCCGATCCCTCCGTCTCTTCATCCTCATGCTGGGTGGCCAGACATGCCGACCGAGCTGACGAGTTGGCGGTTCGGGACTCCTTACCAGGTCCCGCTAGAGCCTCCTCTTCCTGACCACAGATATGTCAGAGACCCTGACTCACCCCCGGTATGTTTTTCAGCTTTGATTCATCAGTCAGATATTTGGACGTTCATGCCTTTACTGATAGTTTTGCATTTGCATTTGCATTTGCAGCCTCCAGTTGAGTACACGGATGAGCTGCTCGGGATGCTAGCCACATTCGAGGGCATGATCCTACGGAGGGAGGGACATCTAGCCCTCATGGGCGTGCAGGTACTGTCTATCTTTCCCGTTTTTAGCATAGTTCTGATAACATACTGTTTTGAACATTCTGCTGCACTGATAGACTGTGTAGAACACATCTGGCACACACCCTACTCACATACTGTACTTGCACCTGCTTTTCATTTTTGAACTGATGTATTGCACTTTCATTTTCAGATGCCTCCCGTATATGCACAGCCACGGGGCGGGCCATCAGGGCAATCTCAGAGGGTCGAGGTACTAGACCTGCCCGAGGTGCAGGGACTCGAGGAGCTGGGCCATCCAGGCCTTACCGAGGAGCTCGAGGAGCAGGGTCGTCTCGCAGACGCAGGCACCCATTGTCGAGGATGAGGAGAGGAGGTTGCAGACCGAGTGTCAGAGACATCTCCTGGGGAGGGAGGCTCCGGCCTTGGTTCTGGGAGTGGAGGCGAGGCCGAGGGGGATCCGGAGGACGACAGCTCTGATTCGGATGGTGATGATGGTGCAGAGGTCATCCCACAGAAGAGGATGAGAGGGCCTCCTCCTTCCCGTTCCCGAGGATACTGATGCTATTTCCTGCTTTATTTTACTTTTTAGCTAGTAGTTTGTAGCACTTTGCACATCATTAGGCAGTTTTATATCTGTAAAACTTGCACCTTTATGTTGTAAAACATGATGGAATGAAACAGCTTTTGAAAAGATGTTTGTATTTGAAATTCTTAGCATCGCATCGCATCGCATCGCATCATTTTGCACGAAAATGGAATTGAATGGAAATGTGCTTTGTATTTTACCAGGTCAGGTAATGAACCGACGCAACAAATTAAAATAAACCGACTCACTAAGAAATAACAGAATCTTAGCAAGTTTACAACTCGATAAGCAAAACACAACAATGTTAACGACTCAATAAACAAGACTTAACAAAATTGTAAACAAAAGAGTAACAACTCAAAATACAAACAAAAGCGACAGCTCGACAAAACTTACAACTCGATAAACAAACAACAACTCGATAAGCAAAAACAACAAAGTGTACTTCGGACGGACGATCTGGATGATGGAACGCATCCGAAACTGAGAGAAATGGAGGCCTTCGACATCCCGATGCGATGAGAAAGTGCCTCAAACTCGTTCCGGAGGGCAAAACAGGACCAACACGCGGCCGAAAACATTTTGCATTTGGGTAGAGGGTGGCCGGCCTACTAGATAGGTGGCCGGCCGGCCACTCCCGACCTCAGAAAGTTGACACGTGTCCCTTGAATAGTGTTTTGCCCCTCTATAAAAGCCCCACCCTTGGAACTTGTTCATTTCATCCTCATTTCTTACAAAAATGGAGGCATTCCTTGCAGAAAATCTCACATCTTGGATTTCCTCTCTAGATGGCTCGGAGAAGTTGAACTTCCGGGGTTTTGGCTTGAATGCACTATTCACGCTGCGTCGGACTCCGCTACATCTTCCTTTCCTCCATGCCGCGGCAAGGTTTTGGAACCCGGTGACGCATGTTTTCAGCTTTGGAGGGCAAGAGGTATGTCCTACTTTTGAAGATTTTCAAGCCTTGATGGAATCCGAGCGAGGCGAGGAAATCTTGCCCCAGCTCAATTTTGGCTATGCCCAGCCTTAGGGCGGATGTGCGGACTCAACGCGCATGATGCTCGATCCTGATTGGTAACGGAATGTTGGATATCCCGAGCTTGTTTACCGATTCTCTGATGCTGGTGACCGCGGCGACCATCATTGGCAAGGCTTCCGGCAGCACGCCCTCTGCTTGTGCCTACTATCTCATTTTCTGTTTGTCTCGGACTCCGGAGGGGCTAACATCCGTTGATTGAAGTAGCCCAAGGCTTGAGGGAAGGAAAGAGTTGCATCGCCATGACTTTGGCCGAACACTGATGGGCTTGGATGCTTTCTACCGGGGAGACAACCAGGTTTGCAGGGAGTCCACTACTGCTGCAGGTAATGTTTCCCACCCAAGCTCATATGTATTTGCTCACATCACTCGGCCCTCAGGCTCGATTTTTCTCACAAAACCCTTATCTACTTTTCTCTCATCGTACATCTCTCTATTCTTTATTCTCTCATTTTTCATCCCTCCCCAGATATGGTTGATGGATAAATTGCAAGTTGTGGACTCTTGCCCTGCTTACTCAGCCGCGGCTATTTCTTTCGACAACGCCTAGTCAATGCCCCTGACGAGAGCTGGTGGTTTGAATGGATGTGCAATTTGTCAGCAGATCGCATTGCGTGGCGCTGCCCTTGGCTCAACCTCCCGGCGATGAGCTACAGCATGTCTCGTCAGGTGGGATTCGTTGATTGGCTTGACTCACTGTGTATTCTATTTCCCATTCCGTATTCTGCGCCAGTTTGGCCATGATCAGACTTGCCCAGAGGGGATAGAGTATCCAGCTACATTTCCAGTCGAGGTGCACAGTTGGCTCGACAGGCCGCAGCATGGAGAATAGAGAGCTTCTGGCCCCGCTCCTGCTTTCAGTTGCACTTTGTCTGATGAGTGCTGGGATTGGCTCAACGAAGAAGCACAGGTTGGGCCTAGGTTGGCATCAGAGGCTTCAACTAGCTCTGGCAGGGGGCGCAGGGACACCTGACTTGACTATGCCCCAGATTTATTGCTTTACTAGTACTTTCAAGTTTTCTTCCTGAGTGTAATAAAAAGCAACTTCAATTGTATGCAAGAGCAAGAGAACTCTGTTTTGAAATCAATGAAATTGAAGGTTGTGGTACTGAAAATTCTCCGTTTTGGTCCAAAAATGGTCTTAGTTGTAAAAGATTAATTTGAACAAAGTCAACTTTTATTAAAACTTTTCAAAACTATTTTCGATATGGATCAGAACTGGACACGCCTGAGATCTGTCACTGAGATGCACAACCCCGGATCCTAGCAACTGGAAAGTTGCCCCTAGTTTGAAAGGTACCGCAGCACTTCATTGCAACGGAAAGTTGCCCCTAGTCTGAATAGCACTGTACCGGAGATCACGATAAATGCTGATGAATAGAGATGACTGAGATGATCAAATGGACAAAGTTGATCGGGGAAAAGATTGTGCTGAACTTCAAGACGAAGTTGCCTACGTATCCCAAAGATGGGAATCAAGCCTTACGTAGTTCAGGCTCAGGTTCGCTCGGGTATTTTCACTCTCCTTTTGCGCTCTAACTTTTGCCAAGGCCGCCCTTTGCGGGTTTTCAACCTTGCGAGCTCAGTTTTTATAATTTCAAATTTTCTGTGCTCTGAGTTTTGCCTAGGTCGCCCTTTCGGGTTTTCGGCCTAGCGAGCCTCTCAGGGTAGTATTTCTTCAACTTGTCCATGTTGATCGGTTGGGAAAACTCAAGCCATCTAGATCCATCAGAACCACAGCTCCACCTGACCAGATTGACTTGATGATGTAGGGACCAGTCCAATTAGGTCTGAACTTGCCCCTTGGGTCGTGGATGGGAGCTCGGTTGTCTTTGAGCACCAAATCTCCTTTTCAAATTCCTGGACTTAACCTTCTTGTTGAAAGCCCGGGCAATTCTGCGTTGATAACCTTGGATGGTACAGTGCTTTCAACCTTCTTTCATCGAAAAGCATGAGTTCCTCAAATCTGCTCTGTTGCCAGTCTGCCTCGGCTATTTGACACTCGGCCAATACTCGTAATGACGGAACCTCAATCTCAATAGGTAGAACGGCCTCCATCCCATAAACCAGAGAATACGGACTCGCCCCAGTAGAAGTTCTGATTGAAGTCCTGTAGCCCCACAGAGCAAACGGTAACTTATCTGGCCAGTCCCGATAAGTTTCCACCATCTTCTGTAGTATACGCTTGATATTCTTGTTGGCGGCCTCAACTGCTCCATTGGTTTGCGGCCGATAGGTAGATGACTTATGAAAAGCCACATTGTATTTCTCCAACAAATCAATCACCTCCTTCTTGAAGTGGGAACCATTGTCTGAAACGATTTCGTTTGGGACCCCGTAGCGACAAATGATGTTGTTTCTGATAAACTTTGCGACGTGCGAAGCCTTCAACACCGCATAAGATTGGGCCTCAACCCACTTTGTGAAATAATCTATCGCTACCAAGATGAACTCATGCCCATTCGACCCCTTCGGCGTGACTGCTCCGATCACATCAATTCCCCAGACTGAAAACGGCCATGGCGAAGTCATGTTGTACAGCTTTGACGGCGGGATGTTCATACGATTTGCATGAATCTGACATTTGTGGCATCGCCGGACGAAACTAATACAATCCTCCTCCATGGTGGACCAATAATAACCCTGTCTGAGAATCTTCCGTGCCAACATTACCCCATTCATGTGTGCACCACATTCACCTCCGTGGATGGCTTCCATCAACGCTTGACTCTTCGGCATCAACACACAGTTTATGCATTCCCAGATGACCTCGTTTATACAGTTTACCCCCGCAGATGATGAACTGAACTGCCATTCTTCTGATTGCCCTTTTGTCTTTGGCATTTACCCCTGGCGGGTATGCTTCTTTCTCCAAGAAATTCCAGATGTCGTAATACCAGGGGTGTTCGTCCTGAACTTCATCTATGGCTGCAATCGACTCATAGGCGGTACAAATTTCTGGTCAATGATGACTGGACGCATTCGGACTCCCACGGGATGTCTATCATAGAAGATAGAGTTGCTAAAGAATCTGCGAACCTGTTGTTCTCTCTTAGTAGATGAGTAAAACTTAGCTTCTCAAACCGAGGAATCAGCAAATCCAAGGTTTGGTGATACATCATCATCTTTTCCTTTTACTTTCCAGTCTCCTTTAGCTTGAGACACAACAAGGTTCGAGTCCCCAATGACGTCCAACCGTCTTGCCCCTAGTTCCAGGGCTGCTTCTAAGCCAGCGATACACGCCTCGTATTCTGCTTCGTTGTTCGAGACTCTGAATCGGAGTTTGAAGGCTAGAGGGATACGGGAATCATCGGGTGCTATCAGCAACACTCCGATCCCATACCCATGTTGATTTGACGCTCCGTCAAAGTACATCGTCCAAGCTTCATCGTCGATATGCAGAATTGATTCATCTGGGAATAGGTACTCAACTGCTTCATCCCCCTCAACCGGGTGGTCGGCAAGGAACTCTGCCACTGCTCTCCTTCACTGACTTGCGCGTCACGTATGTGAGATCAAATTCGGAGAGCAACAGCAACCAACGAGCTAGCCTACCCGTAAGTGCTGGTTTCTCGAAAAAGATATTTGATGGGATCAAGTCGTGAAACCACATTACAGAGTGAGCTAACAGGTAGTGCCGCAGCTTCCTGGTAGCCCATACCAAAGCTAAGCAAGCCTTTTCCAGCGGTGTATACCGGGTTTCATACTCCAGCATCTTCTTGCTGAGATAGTAGATGGCTCTCTCCACCTTGTCTTCTGATTCTTGTGCAAGCATGCAGCCCATGGTCTCAGTCACTGATAGATACAAAATCAACGGTTTCCCTGGTTCTGGCGGTGACAACACGGGTGGGTTCTGTAGATATTCTTTAATCTGTTCAAATGCAGCTTGGCATCGGCCGTCCCATTGGAACTTCTTGCCTTTCTTCAGGAGACCAAAAAGTGGTTCACAAGTCAAGGTTAATTTTGAGATAAACCGTCTTATGAATTGCACTTTACCCAGAAAGCCTCGCACCTCCTTTTCAGTCCTTGGTGGTGGCATTTCTAAGATGGCCTTGATTTTGGAAGGATCGACCTCGATGCCTCTTTGTGTAATCAGAAACCCCAGCATTTTTCCCGCTGTAACACCGAATGTACATTTCTGAGGGTTTAGCCGCAACCGGAATTCCCTGATCCTTTGGAAAAACTTGTGCAAGGCGGTGTAGTGGCCCTCTCTTTCCTTGGACTTGACAATCATGTCGTCCACATACACCTCAACCTCTTTGTGGATCATATCATGTAGTATTGTGGTCGCGGCCCGTTGATAAGTAGCTCCAGCGTTCTTCAACCCAAACGGCATTACCCGGTAGCAGTATGTCCCCCACGGGGTGGTGAATGCAGTCTTTTCTCTGTTTCTGGTGCCATTACTATCTGGTTTATAGCCTGAGAAGCCATCCATGAATGAGAGCAATGCATGCCCTGCTGTGAAGTCCACCAACTCATCGATGTGCGGTAGGGGAAAGTCGTCCTTCGGACTAGCTTGTTCAAATCCCTGAAGTCTACACACACCCGGATCCTGCCATCTTTCTTCGGCACCGGAACAATGTTGGCCAACCAAGTGGATATTCAGATACCAGCAGGAAGCCTGCGTCAATTTGCTTGGTGACCTCTTCTTTAATCTTGAGAGCCCAATCCGGGCGGATCCTTCTGAGTTTCTGCTTGACAGGTCGGGCCTCGGGGTCAAGGGGGATCCGATGCTGTACAATCTCAGGATCGATTCCAGGCATGTCTTCGTAGGACCACGCGAAAACATCTTTGAAATCTTTTAATAAAGCGACTAAGCGCTCGCGTTCCTCAGAAGACAACGTGGACCCGATCTGGACCAGCCGCGGGTCCTCCTCAGTACCAATGTTCACGGAAATGATTTCATCCGTTAAGGGCTTAACAAATCTCTCTTGCTCATGCTCAATTAAACGTTGTAAAACCGGAGGAACTTCGTCCTCGTCGTTTTGATCAAAATTTTGAAAGTCTGAATCAATGCAATAAATTAGGGCACAGAAAAGTAATCGGAAACCACATAGTTCATTCTCATTAAGTTCATCCAAATCGTCCAATTCTTCTGTTACAACAGACTCAAAAGAAAAGGAAAAAGACGACCTGGACAGGACTGTGGCATCCGGGTTAACATCCCCAGGAGTACCAGACTCAGACTCAGTCGAGCTGGAACCTGATTCCGACTCACAAGACTCGGTGGAATCAGATTCCGGCTCACTACCTGACCCGGAACTGCTGGATAGAAATCCCTCCTCGTACTGCCAAGTGAGAGAGGGTGCGATTGATGCGTCCAAGATAGCTGCCGGTTGGCTCGCAGCCGTTTCATCCCCAATCATGGAAACCACGAAGTTATCCCCCAAGCACTCTTGGTCGATCGGAGGATCAGAGAGGAGACATGCCAGTGCTACCCCCATTTCAAATCTGTGCCCTCGGATCCCCTGTTTTTCTGCTACCTCAGTTGTTGGGTCTGTCTGCTCTGTGGCAACGTCATCCCCGGATAGTTGAATCGAAGAAGATTTCGAAGCCTGGTACGCGCTTCCTCTCCGCGTTTATCCACGGCTCTGGGAAGCCGCAAAATGGAAAATCTTCCCCCTCCCGGACAAAGCGTCCGTTCAGGGTACCCTGAATGGGCCTGCATTAGTCAAACGGCTTCCCAGCCTGCTTCGCTCTGGCTCTGCCGGCCATTTCCTTTCCTTTCCTCACCCAGTCTTCTTTGGTGGGCAGATAACCCAGTCCAAAGGTATGCGGTTGTGTGGCACTTCGGCCAACGCTGCGACTCCTTTCCTGCCGCTCTTCCTAATCCCATCCCGGGAATATGTTGTAGCTTGTTCATGAGGTAGACTGATTGGCACTGACGTACACACCTTCATTCACAGCCATAATGTTCTGTACTACCCGGGCCTCAGCCAAAGTGAATCCTGATAAGAAACATCTTCTGTGCCATGCTCAATTTCCAGGACCGGCGTAGATACCTCCGGAGGGGATGGATTGATGAGTTCCCAAATACAGTGGCTACTCCCTTTCCATAGGGGTATTTCACCATCTGATGTAGAGTGGAAGAGACTGCCTTTACTTGGTGCAGCCACGGCCGCCCCAAGAGTAAGTTGAAGGTTGCGGGAACGTCCAAGACATGAAATTCGATGTCGTGTTGTCCTGGACCAACCTTGGTTTGAATCTTGACAATCCCCATCACTTCCCTACTCGTATTATCGTAAGCTTTGATCACCTGAGTTGTTGGTGTGAAGTCCGCGGGCTTCAACCCAACTGCATATGCTGTTCTGACTGGGCAGACATTGATGGCGGACCCGGTATCAACAAGTACCACCGGTATCCATTTCTCTACACTCCACGGAGACGTAGAGAGGTTTGTTATGGTTCACGCCCTCAGGCGGCAATTCCTTGTCTGAAAAGGTTAATGCCGGGGAACCTCCTCCCGGAAAAACCAGCCCAACCAGCTGTTCTGGTGTAGTGTCTATGAGAGTTTGGCCTTGTCCATGGCAGATAGGACGGCCTGTCTGTGCACCCTTGATGCCATAAGCAGTCCCCAGATGGAGATGTCTGCTTGTATCTTCTTCAATTGTTTGAGCACAGCTTCTTCTATCTGTTTCTCTCTCTGTTTCTCAGCCTCTTTATCTTTCCAGATGCCTCAGGTTGATCAAGGTGTGGGGGCTTGAAATACCGCCCACTTCTGGTCATGTGGTCCACCTCATCGAGGTACCAAGTGTCATCTGGTTGAGCACCTGCCCAATCTTCATCCGTGTGGGCAAGACATAAGTCGTCGTCTTCCCACCACATCCATTAGCATCTAACAGACACCTGTCTGGTTCCGGCATTCGTACTCTCGGTACATCTCCCACATGCTCACACACATGTCTCTTTCGTGCTCGCAGCACTTTCAACTTTGATGCCCAGCATCTCCGTTCCTGTGCACGCAGCACTTCGACCCCTACATGGGCCTTCGCTTTTCGAATTCTCTCGGAATCGTCAAACTTTGTTGTTCCGACTGCATCAGTACAGCCGGTTGTTCAACGTTCCCTGTATTCACAATCCCCGGATTCTGAACGAAATTATTAACGCCGGCGCTCTCCGGCGGTTGATTCTGACCCTCGGCCCTTCCGGCCATCAATGATACTCTCGCCCCTTCCGGGCCCTGTTGAAATTCTACAATGTCCGGCTGATCATCTAACCACCCGGTGACTCTGCCGTCTCCTCATAGTCATACCAGTTGATTGCAGCACCTGCTGGTTCTTGCTCGTTGAAAATTGGAAGGTTGGCGAAGTCCTCCTCCACTTGTCAGATCATCTGCCCCTGTTCAGCTGTCCCCCCGGATCATGCACAGTTCAGTCTTCTCTGACAACCCCACACTCAGTTAGGCTGGCCCATTGGCAAAATATATTCACTGGATCATAAGCTCTTCCAGCTAGACTCCCAGATTGTCCTCCATCCCAGACTCAACAGTTTTGCTCTCCTCGGAAGCCTGCCCCATTCATTTTCGGTGGTCACCACCTTTGGCTTGGATGGGGTTGTGAAGGTGTCCAACACGCACAAGTCAGTGCTGTCAGGAAGGATCACCTCCGGCTTAGGTAGGTGGAGGGAGTTATATAGATACTAGGGTCGTAAGACACGCCCCAGTTTGGATGAGGTTGACTCTTTTGGGTGGATCTTGGTTGTGTTTGGGGAGTGGGTTGTTTGTGACATTGGGTCCCTCGGGGGTAGAATGATATTTTTGTCAATGAGGTCCTGAATCTCATGACGCAGCCGTAACACTGGTCTGTGTCATGACCATGCTGCTGGTGGTATGTGCAATATTTGGCTGGGTTGGGAAGGGGGAAGTGGGTTTGGTAGGGGCCTCGGTTCCAGGGGTTTCAGATGCCCCTTTCTGACTAGAACCCCGAGGACTTTAGACAAAGGCATATATAGTGGGGAGAAGGTTCGTTGGCCTCTGGGTTGGTATCTTGAGGCTTGGTTACTGCTCCCATGTATTAGAAAAAGGTGTGGCCGCTGCGGGCCTTGGTTGGGGAGGGGGTGGTGGTGACCATACCGACCTCTGGAGTCCTTGTATTGGCAGAGCCACTCGGGCCCGCATTGTTATTTCGGTTGAACGTTCTTCGGGGCTGCTCCCGGTCTGATCATCAACCCTTGCTTCATTGCATCTTCGATCTGTACCCCCATTTCATGTAAATCTGAAAAGGTTGGGAAAGGGGAGTACAATCTTCTGCATTAACTTCGGTTGGAGATTGCGCACAATCATCCGATTTGATCCTTATCAGTTGGCCTCAAGGTCATCATCGATGCCTTGGCTCTCCACCGAGTGACAAAGTCAGAGAAGGTCTCTTTTTGTTCTGCCTCGTTGTCTCGAGATCACGTGTTGTAATCTCGATCTGAGTATTATATGAATATTGTGCAACGAAGGCCTCGGCTAGCTCATCCCAATTCCTCTTCACATCATCTTCTAATTTTGCGTACCAGATGGCCGCAATCCCTGACAAGGTTCTGCCGAACAAAGAAAGCTTCTGTGATCGGGTCAAGCCCATCGGCCTTAAGATGTCGGAAAATAGCCGGAGGTGGACCATGGGGTCCCCGGATCCATCAAAGCGATCGATCTGGGGCATTTTAAATCTGTCCGGCAACGTCACGGCTACGTCAGTATAGCCGTCTTCAATATCTGGGATGGCCTTCACCCCTTGCGACTTTTTGAAGAGCTTCTCCAACTTGCTCAATTTCAGAGCTGTATGATCCACCTCGAACTCGAATGGAGATTCCGGGTGATTAGGTGTAAGATTCTTGGACAATTGCGGCGGAAGCGGGGGCGGAGCCAGCCCCGTTGGAAGACTCTGTCCCTTGAGTGTTTGGAATTGAGAGGTATTCTGGGTGTTCGGGGGCATTCTGGGGATTGGAGGAGCATTTGGCCAGTGGTATCTGTTCAGGTAGTGGAGCCCCTGGCGGAGGAGGAACCTGATGCGCCCCTAGTGGAGGAGGGACCTGGTGTGAAGCAGATGCAGCATTCTGCTGTTGTAATCTGGTGATCAGCTCAGACTGTGGGCCATGACAGCGCCTGGCTGTTTAGAAAATTCCGCCTGGCGGATAGCATCGTCTTGCATTTGTTTCATGCTCTCATTCATCTGGCGGACCATCGCCTCCATAGCTGATGTATTCTGTGGTTCCATCTGAATAACTGGTATGTCTTCTGATGCAGTAACCCACGGTTCTGACAGCCTCTGTTCTGATACACTACGTTCCCTGGGCTTTCTCCTCTTTCTTCTAACAATTGGGGGTAGAGAGTGGAACACTGGATGTCCGTCAACGAGATCCTCGGATCGGCTGAGTCGGCGACCTCGTGTCCAAAGTGCTTGGGGGAGATCTACGGTTCGGAAGCAATTGTGCCACAAACTGCCCTAGCAAAAAGATAATAAGCAAAAGGAAATAAATAACCAGAAAAACGGGCAGCATAACAGCTTAAATTGAAATACACCACACACAGTCGGGTATACAACAACACACAGTTGGTAAGCTGGCTATACACTGTCCTCAAACACTGGTCAATATCCCTGTCACTGTCCTCAAAACTGAATCCTGATACCCCAGATACCTGATTTCTCAAATAACTGACTGATGCCCGCAGGCGTGATGCCCGCAGGCCTACTGCTCAAAACTGATGAACTGATGCCCGCAGGCCTGATGTCCCGAACTCACAAACTGATGCCCGCAGGCCTGATGCCCAACTCATGACTGATACATGCATTCCTGTAGAGGCACACTCTAAAGCACATAACAGATAAGTGAGAGCCAAAAACACCCTATGTTGGGGTAGGGTTTCCCTGTCCTATTTTGTCAGAGCTAGGGTTACTACGCACGCAGCGGTTTCAAACAACCTATAAAGGGTAGCAACCTGTCCTAGTTTGGAATGGTCACTATGGATCCGAATATGCACTAGGTCGAATGGTCAAAAAGGGTGCCCCGGTAAAACCGGGGTTTGTGTTCCCATGCTGTCAGAGCCCAAGCCGATCAGCCTTACGGACATGACTGACAAGACAAGCCTCCGGCAAATCGTTCGGGAATGGCATATGGCAAACACGTGTCCTAGGCGCACCAATGCAAATGCAATGCAAAGAAACACACAATGTAGTCAAAACAGATATCATGAGTTCGAGTCAGTTCTCTAAATCCCCAGCAGAGTCGCCAGAACTGTAGACGTCCCCGAACGCCCCGGGAGGGTTAGGTCCCGTTCTGTTCATATTGGGGTCACTACAGTTCAAGGACTCAAATGTCACGGTTCTTAATCTTGAACCAAAGAGTCCAAATCCGGCAAATCGTTTTGAAAACAGATTTTTTGAAAGAAGTGCCAAACATGGACTGCTTTGCCAGATAACAGAGTCGCCACCTAAATTTTTTAAATGGGAAATTTAGGAAACCCTGACTCGGTGCCAAAGGCCACGTGTCCGTCATCACCAAAGTTGGCTCGGGAACTTGGGTACGATTGGGGAAGGTCACATCGTGAGCACCCCCGCTCGCCCGGTCAAAGACCGGCCTCTACTAACCATGATATCTGTTTTTGAAAACATTGTGAGCTCTTATTCCGGTTATTAGCCTAGGTTACTATGTGATGCTCGCAGCAAACAAGTATAGACTGGGTCGCCTGAATTGGAACAAAACATTTCATGTTTGTTTGTTTGAAAATGGTTTGATGGTGCTACCCGCAGGTAGGCTAAGACGCGGATTTGCCACCCTCAGGTGGGCTTAGAAAACATGATTTTGCCACTATCTAGTGGGCTTAAAACAAACATTTGATGAATTGTCCCAATTCAAGTAACTCAACCTCCACCCACAGGCATTCAAGGCAGTTATATCACATAAGCATTTAGCCTCATGGTAAGCATGCTATCATGGCAACACTCACACGCATGCAAGGATGCTAAAGCATAAAACTCACCGAGTACTCCAAGCCAAAACAGAAACTGATTAGAAATCATGCATGATCCTAAGTATACAGAATGCCTAATGCAACACATGCAAAATGCAACTATAGCAGGCTCGGCTATTCTAAACATGGCATATGAAATGCTACAACTACATGTATTCAATTTGGAATTGAAATACATGCAGTTTGTATGATGCGCCGAGCCCGGTGCGTGCAAAACAGATGAATGATGCAAACATGCTGTCATACTGTATGCTAATTGAAATATGCCCTATATCTAACCATCGTAAGCGGGTAAAAAAAGGAGAAAGAAATGGGGGTTGGAAGACATACATCACACTCACACACTTATTACAGTTATGCCCTCGCGCAGAGGGTCCGAATAAATAATAATACAGTCCGACAAAAGAAAATAATACAGATTTCTAAGTAATTAACAATTAAACTAAGAAAGCTGTAAATCGGTTTGCAAGCCGGGGGCTGCCTCGCTTCTGATGAAATGATTTGGGCTGCCTTGCGCGGAAATCCACTGGGATGCCCAATTTAGCCTCTGTTTGCATTTTCTCGAAATGCGTGCCGACTCGAAAAGTTGTTGATCCTATTTTGCTGCAACAGAGAGCAGGAAAAGGGCATAGCAATGTATTTCACAAATATATGCATGCCTCGATCCTCGTGCCACCAATCACGCATATCGATGCATGATGGCCGAGGAATCGGATTGCACAACTCAATATAGGATGAATGCAGATGAATGCTACAACAAAACCTAACTCCATCATGGGTTATCCGGAGTGTCGGTGACTGGGAATTGAGACCCGTTCCGTCACTCGGAGTACGAAACGTGCCTCGTTTCCCGTGCCCGGGCTAACTCCTATCCCGAACACGATGCGATATGCATGATATGCATGAATAACTAATATACATCTACATGCAAACTATGAGAATGATGCCTCGAAATGCGTGCACGCGGCACGCAAACCGAGGCGATGATGTGAAATGCAAATCGGATAAAATGAATGCCTCGAAATGTGTGCCCACAGGCACGCACACCGAGGCGATGATGAAATGGAAATCGGATAAAACCGAAGTGCCTCGAAATGTGTGCCCACAGGCACGCACACCGAGGCGATGATGAAATGAAAATCGGATAAAACCGAAGTGCCTCGAAATGTGTGCCCACAGGCACGCGCACCGAGGCGATGATAAATGAAATCGGATAAAACCGAAGTGCCTCGAAATGTGTGCCCACAGGCACGCACACCGAGGCGATGATATGAAATGGAAATCGGATAAAACCGAAGTGCCTCGAAATGTGTGCCCACAGGCACGCACACCGAGGCGATGATATGAAGTGGAAATCGGATAAAACCGAAGTGCCTCGAAATGTGTGCCCACAGGCACGCACACCGAGGCGATGATATGAAAATCGGATAAAACCGAAGTGCCTCGAAATGTGTGCCCGCAGGCACGCACACCGAGGCGATGATATGAAGATCGGATAAAACCGAAGTGCCTCGAAATGTGTGCCCACAGGCACGCACACCGAGGCGATGATATGAATGGAAATCGGATAAAACCGAAGTGCCTCGAAATGTGTGCCCACAGGCACGCAACCGAGGCGATGATATGAATGGAAATCGGATAAAACCGAAGTGCCTCGAAATGTGTGCCCACAGGCACGCGCACCGAGGCGATGATATGAAAATCGGATAAAACGAAGTGCCTCGAAATGTGTGCCCACAGGCACGCACACCGAGGCGATGATATGAGTGGAAATCGGATAAAACCGAAGTGCCTCGAAATGCGTACCCACGGGCACGCACACCGAGGCGATGATATGAAAATCGGATAAAACCGAAGTGCCTCGAAATGTGTCCACAGGCACGCACACCGAGGCGATGATGAAATGAGAGGAAATGCAAATTGGGCTTACACTAACATGAGTGGACCTCAGCCACACTCACATCAGATGCCGTCGGATAAAACAGTGGTGCCTCGAAGTGCGTACCCACGGGCACGCAAACCGAGGCATGGCCCGAAGGCATGAAATGGCACGGGAAATGATATGCAAGCATGCCAACCAAATTTCAGCTCCTAAATGAAAGGGAAAACAGTCCCGAAATGACACGGAATGACAACCGATGCATGAAATCATCCCGAAATGTGATTCTAAGTACCCGAAATGGCCTACGGCTATGCTAAACATGCAAAATTGATACATGAAAGCAAAAACAGTAGCAAGGCAGCCCCAAATATGGCATTTTTCCAGTACAAAGCAAGGCTAAACAAGAACCACAAGCATGGCAAAAATAGCTTGCAAAAACGGGGAAAAAGAGAGGAATTACAAAGCAAGTAGTATGTAAATGCTCAAACCAGAAAAATCAGTTCTACAAAATTGAATAGGGGCCAAAAACATGCATATTTACAGTAGATGAGATCCTCTAATTCAGTGTGTAGATATGCTTAAAATGGCATGCAAAAATGAGCCAATAAAGGGGTACAACATGAGGTACCATAAGCAATGACCAAACAACTTTGGACCCTTAACAAAACATGAAGAATCAGTCATTTTAAGACACTTTCTAAGCCTGATGAAGACTCAAATCCGAAGCATGGTGAGCTTAAAAATGCATGCAAAATGGGAGTGGAACAAGAATTCAAAGCAAGTGATATGTAGAGCAAGAAAACCAGGTTGAGCCCTTCTTCAATGTTGAAGAGGGGCTCAAAATAAGCACAATCACAGTATATTGTATGCTCCAAATCAGATCACAAATAGGCCAAATTAATCATGCAATTTTACGGTAAAATGGAAGCATTTCAAAGGAAGTGCATGATAGAGGAGTCAAACATGATGGAGCCCTTCTTCAATGTTGAAGAGGGGCTCAATATAAGCCCACTAACAGTTTACATCAGTCCCGAAATCAGATTACTCATAAGGCAAATAAAGCATGCAAAACAATGGCCTAAAGAGTGATATTGAAGGAAGTATATTAAGGAGACACCAAACAGGGTTGAGCCCTTCTACAATGTTGTAGAGGGGCTCAAAATAAGCACAAAACCAGAAGAGGTCAGAACCCAAAACAGATCACAAGTAGGGTAAAAATTTGAAGCAAAATCATGCAAGAAAAAGGGAAATTATGACTTACCCTTGAAGATCAAGTTTTTGCTACCTCTTGCCTGATCAAAGTTGCTTCTTAGCCTCTGAGGAACCCCTTTTTGCTGCTGGAATGGAAGTGGGGATGGTGGAGCTTAGGGTTGATGAAGGATTGAGCTAGGAACTTGAATGAATTTTAGGGTTTTTGGAGGTGAAGATGGAGGCTATGGAAGAGAGAGTCTTGAGATCAAAGGTTGTAACCTCAACAAAGGAGGAGGCTATGGCTTCAAATAGGGAAGAAAAGGTGTAAAAGGGGAGGGAATTGCATCCAAGCATTCCCTCCCAAAATATCCCCGGATGGGGGAGATATTTCAAAAAAATATCCGGACAGCTGTAAAGGGCTGGAAAGCAGAAAGCTGGCCGGCCAGGTGAATTTCGGGAGGTGGCCGGCCGGCCACCCCACCTGGTCGGCCAGCCACTCACCCTGGCCGGCCGGCCATGCCCAAAAATGAAGTCACAAATTGCTGGTCGACCACCATGCAATGGTGTCCTCCCATGTGTGTAGAAGAAGGCCCCAAGGTCGGAATCTGGCAACTCTGAAGTAGGAGTCACAACATAGAGCTTGAAGGAGAGGTTCAAAAATGAATGTAACAATTGCTGGCTGACCAGTACTTTTTGGTGTCCTCCCATGTGCCCTCATCACAAATATGTAGCTTTGGTTGGAAGAAAATAACCCCAGGGTATTCAACATTGGCCCGGAAGTGAGCAAAACGGGCGCCGGAGGAGCGAAACTGGTTATCTGGGATAATTGCTGGCCCCCTACCCTCCAGTGATCTTCCTAATGCTGAAACAGAGGTACCTGCCAAAATTGAACAAAAACTAATGAGAAATGAACGCTCGGGGCCCAAACCGCGCAGTTCGGGGTCCCGAAAATGGGATGTAGGCACCGGAAGTGGTGTTCAGCAGCGAAGTGGGTATCTGAGACCCCAGGGTTTCTCGGTATGACAAAACAGAGGTACCTGCCAAAAACCGGAGAAATCCGATGCGAAATGAATGCTCGGGGGCCAAACCGCGAGGTTCGGGGCCCGAAAACCGGCTGTAGGCACCGAAAGTGGCATACGGCCACGAAGTGGGCATCGGGGGCCCCAGTGTGCCTTGAAATGATAAAACAGAGGTACTAGCCAAGAACCGGAGAAATCGGAGATGGTTGGGCGGTCCCGAGCCGAGGCACACGGCCTGACGGCCCCGAAAACCGGGAACCGGGCTCCGAAATGGGCAAAATGACCTACGGCCACGAAATGTAGCTCACGGCCACCGGGAGATAGTCTACAGGACCACTCCCTTCCCGCGGGAAAGAAAACAGAGAAAACCGAGCCTGGTTCGCAAACCGAGACAAGGCACAGAAGAGGGTTCGGAAGTCCGGAGGCAGGGCGCACGGCCGCGACTCTGAAACTTCTGAACGAGCACGATATGCAACATCACCGAGCACTCAATCGGCGACGTCTGAGTCTTAAGGTCGGTCAAAAATGGGGTGTCTACAGTTGCCCCTCTTTGACAGAACTCGGAAGTCATAACAATGACGGGAGTGAATGTCAAAGCCCAGAGACGACCCATTTTTGACAAGGCCGAAGACTTAGACAATCATACGAGATGAACAGAAATGTGTGCCCGTAGGCAGGGGCAAAATGCAAAACGACATGCACAGAGCCAAATGATCATGCAAGTGCAGCAAGCTGTAATGAAGCAGGTATTGACAAATAGATGCAACAGTTTTAAGCAAGAATGCAAAGCAACAACTACATTTCATGCAGTTAGGAATGCGGAGAATCATTCGATTCTCGTCGCGTCTCACACGGAGAAGATACGATACCTGCGCGATTCGTCTGGTCGCACCAGCCTCAAATGAACCGTACATACAATATCGTGCCTGCAAAATAGAGAAATTCAACAAGAACAATATGCCAACAACATATATTCAATGTGATTCCTAAGATTCCAAAAGTCTGACACACGCAGTGTCGGCGGGTGAACGCATCGCAATGCGAGAAAAGATAATGCGTGACAACGCATACTCAAGCATAGAGGTATGGTAAACATGCATGACAATGCAAAATATTCATGAGAATGCAAATTATGAGCTAAATAATGCGAAACGAGCGCAAATTAGAGTGCCCGTTTGTTGCGAAATAATAAACAAGAAAGCGCGCATTTCGGCGACGACAACTCGATCGCGGCCTCTGATTCACCTCCCGGAGAGGTCATAACATGTTCAAAAAGGATACACCTTGATTTTGATGAATAATGACAAGACACATGTCAGCAATTGCAGCTAAAGTTCCAACGGAGCAATTTCGCGCCAGAAAGTGCACTTTTCTCGAACTTTTTCAGGTCCCGGGAACTCCAAAATTCCTCAAAATTTGCAGAGAGGTAGGGGAGGGGGTGGGGAACATGGTCGGCCAGGCCTTAGCCCTAGGAGAGGCTGTCGGCCAGGGGCAAAAAGCAAAGGGGCCGGCCAGCCAGGTTAGGTGGCCGGCCGGCCATCTGCCCAAAGTAGGGGCATTTTGGTCATTTTCGGATTTTCTATATATTCACACATCCAATGCCTCCGAAATTGCACCCCCAAGTGTGGAATTCTCTCCTCTTGCTCTCTAAGCCATTTTCTTGCCCAGATCTGCATTTTATACGCGCCCCTCGGCCTCCCACGCAAGTTGTTTCTGCGAAATCCTTCAGTTTTAAGCACTTCGAGCCTACTAAAATTTGATTTCGGAGCTTCTCTTCTTATTTTCACCACCTGAGGTAAGTTTGTCTCAATATTTGGAATATTTTCCCGGGGGTTGACTTTTGTTGACTTTTTATTTCCCGAGAGTTGACTTTTGTTGACTTTTTCCAATTTTGGCTCATTTTGCTCATTTTTGCTCCTTTTTGCAGATTTATCGAAATGGCCGGCAATTTCCCCCACGGCGGAGGTTTTCCAGGGGTCGGAGACGACTTTGACATTATGGCACTCCCCCCGAGGGTCCGGCCTTTCTTCCCCGATCGATACGCTCCAGCGGTACATAGGCTTCCGCGAGCTGTTTTCCGTCATTTACCGATTTCAACGATCGGGTTCCCGGGATCTGCTTCTACGAGAGCCGGAGCAGCACCTTTCTCATGATGCGCGAGAGGTATTTTACTTTACTTTTCGTATTCTTGTGCATTTTGTAGCTTTGCCATGCTTAAACATACAGTTGTAGCTTACGACATAGTACTTTGTTTGCACTTTGAACACGTAGTTAAAACACTTGAATTGTTGAACACACGGCTCGAATCTGAAGGTGAACACACAGCACACACTGACCACGAGTAGAACACACAGTCCCAAACTCTGAGTTACTGAACACACAGTCCAGGTTGATGATGAACACACAGCCCACACTGATTAGGATTGAACACACGGCCCAAAACATAGATTTACTGAACACGCAGCCCAGATTTGACGTGAACACACAGCCCACTGATTAAGAGTAGAACACACAGTCTCAAACTCTGCTTTACTGAACACACAGCCCAGATTTGAAATGAACACACAGCCCACTGATTAAGAGTAGAACACACAGTCCCAAACTCTGCTTTACTGAACACACAGCCCAGATTTGACGTGAACACGCAGCCCACTGATTAAGAGTAGAACACACAGTCCACTGATTAAGAGTAGAACACACAGTCCCAAACTCTGATTTACTGAACACACAGCCCAGATTTGAAATGAACACACAGCCCACTGATTAAGAGTAGAACACACAGTCCCAAACTCTGCTTTACTGAACACACAGCCCAGATTTGACGTGAACACGCAGCCCACTGATTAAGAGTAGAACACACAGTCCCAAACTCTGCTTTACTGAACACACAGCCCAGATTTGAAATGAACACACAGCCCACTAATTTTTCTGAGATTTGAACACGCAGCCCAAATACCAAATTCACTTCATTTGCACACAGCTCATTCACTTCATTTGCACACAGCTCATTCGCTTCATTTGCACACAGCTCATTCACTCTAAATGCAGGTTGGCTCTCGCACTGTGCGAGGATACGGCTCCACTGCGGCGAGGGAGTGGTATGCTGAGCTTCCGGAAGCTGTCCGGGACTTGGTCGACTTTGCAGGATTCGGACCATTCTGCAGAGGGTTATCTCATTGTCTCATCAGCAGGACATTGTTTGCCGCTCTGGCGGAGAGATGGTGGGACACCACCAATTCATTCCATTTCTCTGCCACCGGAGATATGACTATGACCCCACTGGACTTCGCTGTACTCACCGGCCTAGACGTAGGCGGTGGACCCATTCCATACGACGAGGATATGAGTGAGTGGGAGGCTGCTTGGATTTATCTATTGGGGACTCGCCCACCCGTAGACAGAGGTACTGGGAGAGTCCGGTATACTTGGTTCTCTTCCCATTTCTGGCGGCCACAGATGGAGCCGGAGTCTCCCGAGGAGGTCGAGCAGTATGCCCGTGGTTTCCTCATGTTCCTCTTTGGCACCACTCTGTTTGCCGATAGAGGGAACATGGTCGGATTGTATCTACTGAGTGCTCTGGTAGACCTATCACAGGTCGTTCAGTATGATTGGGAGATAGTCTACAGGACCACTCCCTTCCCGCGGGAAAGAAAACAGAGAAAACCGAGCCTGGTTCGCAAACCGAGACAAGGCACAGAAGAGGGTTCGGAAGTCCGGAGGCAGGGCGCACGGCCGCGACTCTGAAACTTCTGAACGAGCACGATATGCAACATCACCGAGCGCTCAATCGGCGACGTCTGAGTCTTAAGGTCGGTCAAAAATGGGGTGTCTACATTGATCGGTTGGGAGAACTCTAAGCCATCTAGATCCATCAGAACCACAGCTCCACCTGACCAGATAGACTTAATGATTAGGGGCCAGTCCAATTAGGTCTGAACTTGCCCCTTGGGTCGTGGATAGGAGCTGGTTATCCTTGAGTACCAAATCTCCTTCTTTAAATTCCTTGGACTTCACTCTCTTGTTGAAAGCCGGGCAATTCTGCGCTGATAACCTGAATGTGGTATAGTGCTTTCAGTCTTCTCTCATCAAAGAGCATGAGTTCCTCAAATCTGCTCTGCTGCAATCCGCTTCGGCTATTGACACTCAGCCAGTACCGTAATGACGGAATCTCAATCTCGATAGGTAGAACAGCCTCCATCCCATAAACTAATGAGTACGGAGTCGCCCAGTAGAAGTCTTTGATTGAAGTCCGGTAGCCCCACAGAGCAAACGGCAGCTTATCTGGCCAGTCCCGGTAGTTTCCACCATCTTCTGCAGTATGTGCTTGATATTATTGTTGGCGGCCCAACCGCTCCATTGGTCTGCGGCCGATAGGTAGAGGACTATGAAAAGCCACGTTGAATTTTCCTAACAAATCATCACCTCTTTCTTGAAGTGGGAACCGTTATCTGAAATAACCTCATTTGGGACTCCGTAGCGACAGATGATGTTGTTTCTGATAAATTTTGCGCCGTGCGAAGCCTTTAACACCGTATAAGATTGGGCCTCAACCCACTTTGTAAAATAATCTATCGCAACCAGGATGAACTCATGCTCATTCGACCCCTTCGGAGTGACAGCCCCGATCACATCAATTCCCCAGACTGAAAACGGCCACGGTGAAGTCATGTTGTACAGCTTTGACGGCGGGATGTTCATGCGATTTGCATGAATTTGACACTTGTGGCATCTCCGGACAAAACCGATACAATCCTCCTCCATGGTGGACCAGTAGTAACCCTGTCTGAGGATTCCGTGCTGCATACTCCATTCGTGTCCTCCACCGCACTCCCCGTCCATGGATGGCTTCCAATTAGATGCTTCGACTCTTCGGCATCAACACACAAGCTTATGCATTCCCAGATGACTCTTTTATACAGCTTGCCCCCACAGATGATGAACTGAACGGCCATCTTCTGATGCCCTTTATCCTTGGCATTTACCCCTGGGGGTAGCTTTCTTCTCCAGGAAATTCCAAATGTCATGATACCAGGGGTTTCCGTCCTGAACCCATCTATAGTAGCAATCGACTCGTAGGCTGGGTGCAAATTTCTGGTCAATGATGACTGACGCATCCGGACTCCGTACGGATGTCTATCATGGAAGATAGAGTTGCTAAAGAATATGCGAACCTGTTGTTCTATATAGTAGATGAGCAAAGTTTAGCTTCTCAAACCGAGGAATTAACAAATTCCAAGGTCTGGTGATACATCATCATCTTTTCTTCTTTGACTTTCAGTCTCCTTTTGCTTGAGACACAACAAGGTTCGAGTCCCCGATGACGTCCAACCGTCTTGCCCCTAGTTCTAGGGCTGCTTCCAGACCAGCAATGCATGCCTCATATTCTGCTTCATTGTTCGAGACTTTGAATCGGAGTTTGAAGGCTAGAGAGATACGGGAATCGTCGGGTGCTATCAGCAACACCCCTATCCCATACCCGTGTTGATTTGACGCTCCGTCAAAGTACATTGTCCAAGTTTCATCGTCGATGTGCAATATGGCTTCATCTGGGAATAAATACTCAACTGCTTCACCCCCTTCCACTGGGTGGTCGGCTAAGAACTCTGCTACTGCTCTTCCCTTGACTGACTTGCGTGTCACATATTTCAAATCAAATTCGGAGAGCAACAGCAACCAACGAGCTAGCCTACCCGTAAGTGCTGGTTTCTCGAAAAGATATTTGATGGGATCAAGTCGTGAAACCAACATTACAGAGTGAGCTAACAGGTAGTGCCGTAGCTTCTGGTAGCCCATACCAAAGCTAAGCAAGCCTTTTCCAGCGTGTGATATAGCGAGTCTCATACTCTAGCATCTCTTGCTCAGATAGTAATGGCTTTCTCCACCTTGTCCTCCGATTCTTGTGCTAGCATAAACCCATTGTGGTTCTCAGTCACTGAAAAGGTACAATATCAAGGTTTTCCCGTTCTGGCGGCGACAAACACGGGCGGGTTCTGTAAGATTCTTTGATCTGTTCAAAAGCAGCTTGCAATCGGCCGTCCCATTGGAATTTCTTGCCTTTCTTCAAGAGACCAAAAAGTGGTTCACAAGTCAAGTTAATTTTGAGAGATAAACCGTCTTATGAATTGCACTTTACCCAGAAAGCCTCGCACCTCCTTTTCAGTCTTGGTGGGGGCATTTCTAGGATGGCCTTGATTTTGGAAGGGTCGACTTCGATACCTCTCTGTGTAATCAAAAACCCCAGCATTTTCCCGCGTAACACCGAATGTACACTTCTGAGGGTTCAGCCGCAACCGGAATTCCCTGATCCTTTGAAACAACTTGTGCAAGGCGGTGTAGTGGCCTTCTCTTTCTTTGGATTTGACAATCATGTCGTCCACGTACACCTCAACCTCTTTGTGGATCATGTCATGTAATATCGTGGTCGTGGCCCGTTGATAAGTAGCTCCAGCATTCTTCAACCCAAACGGCATTACTCTGTAGTAGTATGTCCCCCACGGGGTGATGAATGCAGTCTTTTCCCAGTCTTCGGGTGCCATCACTATCTGGTTGTACCCTGAGAAGCCATCCATGAACGAAAGTAAAGCATGCCCGGCTGTGAAATCCACTAACTCATCGATATGCGACAAGGGAAAGTCGTCCTTCGGACTAGCTCTGTTCAAATCCCTGAAATCCACGCATACCCGGATCCTGCCATCCTTCTTCGGCACTGGGACAATGTTGGCCAACCAAGTCGGGTACTCGGATACCAGCAGGAAGCCTGCGTCGATCTGCTTGGTGACCTTTTCCTTAATCTTGAGAGCCCAATCCGGGCGGATCCTCGTGAGTTTCTATTTGACGGGTCGGGCCTCGGGGTCAAGGGGGATCCGGTGTTGTACAATCTCAGGATCGATCCCAGGCATATCTTCGTAGGGCCACGCGAAAACATCTTTGAAATCTTTTAATAAAGCGACTAAGCGCTCGTGTTCCTCCGAAGACAACGTGGACCCGATCTAGACCAGCCGCGGGTCCTCCTCAGTACCAATATTCATGGTAGTGATTTCATCCATTAGGGGTTTGACAAACCTCTCCTGCTCTTGTTCAATTAAGCGTTGCAAAACCGGAGGAATTTCGTCCTCGTCGTTTTCATCAAAATTTTGAAAGTCTGAGTTTATGCAATAAATCAAGGGCACAGAAAAGTACTCAAAAACCACAGTCACTTGATTCTCATTAAGCATATCCAAATCGTCCGAATTCTCGGTTACAACAGACTCAAATGAGAAAGAAAAAGACGACCTGGACAGAACTGTGGCATCCAGGTTATCATCCCCAGGATTACCAGACTCAGACTCAGTCGAGCTGGAACCTGATTCCGACTCACAAGATTCGGTGGAATCAGATTCCGGCTCACTACCTGACCCGGTGCTGCTGGACAAAAATCCCTCTTCGTATTGCCAAGTGAGAGAGGGTGCGATAGATGCATCCAAAATAGTTGTTGATAGGCCCACAGCCGTTTCGTCCCCAATCATGGAAACCGAGAAGTTATCCCCCAAGCACTTATGGTCGGAGGATCTGAAAGTAGACATGCCAATGCTACCCCCATTTCAATTTCAGCGCTCTCGGCGTCCCCTGCTTTACACTGCTCAACCTCAGCTGATGGGTTTGTCTGCTCTTCGGCAACGTCATCCCCGGATAATTATAGGTCAAAGAAGATCTCGAAACCTGGCAAGCGCTTCTTCTCCGCGTTTAGCCACGGCTCTAGGAAGCCGCAAAATGGAAAGTCCTCCCCCTCCCGGACGAAGCGTCCGTTCAGGGTACCCTGGATGGGCCTATGCATTAATTCGAAAGGCTTCCCAGCCTGCTTTGCTCTGGCTCTTCCGGCCATTTCTTTTCCCTTCCTCACCCAGTCCTCTTTGGTGGGCAGATAACCCAAGCCAAAGGTATGAGGGTTGTGTGGCACTTCGGCCAATGCTGCGACGCCTTTTCGGCCGCTCCTTCCTAATCCCATCCCGGGGATGTGTTGTAGCTTGTTCATGAGGTAGACGGATTGAGCACTGACGTACACTCCCTCATTCACAGCCATGATATTCTGCACCCTGGGCCTCAGCCAAAGTGAACCCTGATAAGAACACATCCTCTATGCCATGCTCGATTTCCAAGACTGGTGTGGACACTTTTGGCGGCGGATGGATTGATGAATTCCCGAAGACAATAGCCACCCCCTTCCCGTGAGGGTACTTCAACATCTGATGTAAAGTGGAAGAGACTGCCTTTACTTGGTGCAACCACGGCCGCCCCAAGAGTAGATTGAAGGTTGCGGGAACGTCCAAGACATGGAATTTGATGTTGTGTTGTCCTGGACCAACCTGGGTCTGAATCTTGACAGTCCCCATCACTTCCCTGCTAGTATTATCATATGCTCTGATCACTTGAGTAGTCGGCACAAAGTTCACGGGCTTCAACCCGATTGCATACGCTGTTCTGGCTGGGCAGACGTTGATGGCAGATCCGGTATCAACAAGTACCACCGGTATCCACTTATCTCTACATTCCACAGAAATGTAGAGGGGTTTGTTATGATTTGCGCCCTCAGGCGGCAGTTCTTTGTCTGAAAAGGTTAACGTCGGGGAACCTCCTCCCGGAAAGACCAGCCCAACCAGCTGCTCGTGTAGTAGTATCTATAGAGAGTTTGGCCTTGTCCATAGCAGATAGGACAGCCTGTCTGTGCACCCGTGATGCCATAAGCAGTCCCCAGATGGAGATGTCTGCTTGTATCTTTTTTAATTGCTTGAGCACAGCCTCCTCTTCAAGCTGCTTCTCCTTTTGTTTTTCCGCTTCTTTATCCTTCCCAGATGCCTCTGGCTGGTCCAGGTGCGGGGGCTTGAAGTACCGCCCACTTCTTGTCATGTGATCAACCTCATCGAGGTACCAGGTGTCATCTGGTTGATTGCTTCCCCAATCCTCGTCTGTGTGGGCAAGACATAAATCATCGTCTTCCCACCACATCCCGTGAGTAGCCAACAAACATCTATCTGGCTCTGGCGTGACTGTATCCGTAGTACTTTCGGCCCACATGTTTGCAACATCTTCTGTCTTCGTGCCCACAGCACTTTCAATCCCTTCATGGGCTTTGGCTTTCCGGATCCTCTCAGAATCCCAAATCTTTTCTTGTTCTGCCTGTGTTAGCGCAGTTCGTTGTTCATCTTTCTCTTCGTTTAAAATGTCCCTGTTCTGAGCGAAATTCTTCGTACCGGCGTTCTCCGGCAAAGTATTCTGACTCTCGGCCCTTCCGGCCACAACTGATACCCTCGCCCCTGCCGGGCTTTGTTGGAACTCCACAACATCCGGTTGATCATCCAGCCACCCGGTAGCCTCTGCCGATTCCTCATACTCAAACCAGTTGACTGCTGTGTCCCCTGATTCTTGGTCGTTGAAAAACTGTAGGTTGGCAAAGCCTTCTTCTACGGCCGTCAGATCATCCATCCCCTGTTCAAATCTGTCCTCCCAGATCACACATAGTTCTGCTCTTTCTGGCAATTCTATACTTGGCTCAGACTGGCCCATTGACAGGATGTACTCACTCGGATCGTAGGCTCCTCTAGCGAGATTCCCAGACTGCTCAATCCCAAACTCAACAATTCCACTCTCTTCTGAAATCTGCCCTGTCCCATCTTCGATGGTCACCACCATCGGCTCTGGTTGGGTTGTAGAGATGTCCATCATGCACAAAGAGTCAGTGCAGTCGGGAAGGAATACCTCCGGTTTAGGTAGGTGGGATGGGGTGATATAGATACTAGGATCGTAAGACGCGACCCCAGTTTGGATGAAGTTGATTCTGTTGGGAGGAGGAGCTTGGTTATGTGGTGGGAGAGGATTTGTTGTGACGTTGGGTTTGTCGGGAGGCGCAATCACCTGCTTGTCAATAAGATCCTAGATCTCGTGACGCAATCGAAAACAACGGTCGGTGTCGTGACCGTGCTGTTAGTGATACGCGCAGTATTTTGCCGGGTCATGAGAGGGAGGGAATGGATTTGGTAGTGGCCTCGGCTCTAGGGGCATCAAATGCTTCTTCCTGATTAATACCCCCAGAGCTTTGGACAGGGGCATATATAGAGGTGTGAAGGTTCTTTGACCTCTGGGTTGGTATTTGGTGGTTTGGGTATTGCTTCCGGATGCACCGGAGAAAGGCGTGGCTGCCATGGATCTCGGAAGGGGAGGGGGAATGGTGGTGACCATGCTCACCTCTGAAGCTCGTGCAGTTGCAGCGCCACTTGGGCCTGCATTGTTGTTACGGTTGAAAGTCCTCTTAGGTTGCTCCCTATCCTGGTCAATCAAACCCTGTTTCATTGCATCTTCGATCTGTACCCCCATCTCGTGCAGATCTGAAAAAGTGGGGAAGGGGAGTACAATCATCTTCTGCATCAGTTTCGGTTGGAGATTGCGCACAATCATCCTGATCTGGCCCTTATCAGTGGGCCTCAAAGTCATCATCGATGCTTTCGCCCTCCATCGAGTCACGAAATCCGAGAAAGTCTCTTTTGGCTCCTGCCTTGTTGTTTCGAGGTCACGAGTTGTAATCTCGATCTGGGTATTATACGAGTATTGTGCAACACAGGCCTCAGCCATTTCATCCCAACTTCTTTTGACCTCATCCTCCAACTTCGCATACCAGATAGCGGCCACACCCGACAGGGTTCGGCCGAATAGCGAAAGCTTTTGTGGTCTGGTTAGGCCCATTGGCCGCAGTATATCTGAGAATAACCGGAGGTGGACCATGGGATCCCCGGATCCATCGAAGCGGTCAATCTGCGGCATCTTGAATCTATCTGGTAAGGTCACAGCCACATCGGTATATCCGTCCTCGATATCCGGAATAGCCTTTACTCCCTGGGATTTCTTGAATAGCTTCTCGAGCTTACTCAATTTCAGTGTTGTATGGTCTATTTCGAACTCGAAGGGAGAGTCCGGGTGGTTGGCAGGTGTATGGGTCTTGGACAGTTGAGGCGGAAGTGGGGGCGGAGCTGGCCCCGTTGGAAGGTCTGTGTCCTCCTGGATGTTCTGGACATTTGGCACGGTGTTCTGGGTGTTTGGCAGAGCATTCTGGACAGTAGGTGCCTGCTCGGGTAACGGGGCCCCTGGTGGGGGAGGAACTTGATGTGAGGCAGATGCTGCATTTTGCTGCTGGAGTCTAGTGATGAGCTCAGCCTGCTGGGCCATGATTGTGGCCTGCTGTTTAGAGAACTCCGCCTGGCGGACAGCGTCCTCCTGCATTTGTCTCATGCTCTCCTGCATTTGGCGCATCATTTCTTCTATCCCGGCCATATTCTGTTGGTCTTGCTGACTGACTGGTATGTGTTTCTATGGCAGAAACTGAACCTCAACCCGACTGTTTGCTGCTAGGTAGACCACTGCTCTGGTAACCTTGCTCAGACACACTGCGCTTTCTTGGCCTTCTTCTGACAACTGGGGGTAGAGAATGGAACACTGGATGTCCGTCAACCAGATCCTCAGATCGATTGAGCCGACGACCTCTTGTCCAAAGTGCTTGGGGAATATCTACTGGGTCTGAAGCAATTGTGCTAAAACTGTCCTAGCAAAAGATAAATAAAGCGAAAAGGAAATAAATAACCAGATAAACGAACAGCATAACAGCTTAAAATAAATACACAACACACAGTTGGGCATAACAACACATGGTTGATAAGCTGAATACACACTGTCCTCAAACACTGATCACTGTCCCCGAATCACTGTCCCCGAAAACTGAATCTGATACCCGCAGATAACTGATTCTCAAATTCTGACTGATGCCCGCAGGCCTGATGCCCAAACTCATAAACTGATACATGCATTCCTGTAGAGACGCACTCTAAAAGCACATAACAGATAAGTGAGAGCCAAAACACCCCTATGTTGGGGTAGGGTTTCCCTGTCCTATTTTGTCAGGAGCTAGGGTTTCACTACGCACGCAGCGGTTTCAAACAACCTATATCGGGTAAGCAACCTGTCCTAGTTTGGAATGGTCACTATGGATTTCGATATGCACTAGGTCGAATGGTCAAAGGGTGCCCCGGTAAAACCGGGGTTTGTGTTCCCATACTGGCAGAGCCCACAACCGGTCAGCCTTATGGTCATGCCTTGACAAGACAAGCCTCCGGCAAACCGTTCAGGAATAGCAGATGGCAAACACGGTGTCCTAGGCGCACCAATGCAAATGCAATGCAAAGAAACACACAAGTGTAGTCAAAACAAGATATCATGAGTTCGAGTCAAGTTCTCTAATCCCAGCAGAGTCGCCAGAAACTGTAACAAGCCCGCGGGGGACCTCGCTACAGTTCGGACTCGATTTGTGTCACGGTTCTTAATCTGAACCAAAGAGTCCAAATCCGGCAAATCGTTTTGAGAAAACAGATTTTTTGAAAGAAGTGCCAAACATGGACTGCTTTGCCAGATACAGAGTCGCCACCTAAAATTTTTTTTTGGGAAATTTAGGAAACCCTGACTCGTTTGCCTAAGGCCACGTGTCCGTCATCACCAAAGTTGCCTCGGCTCGGGAACTTGGGTACGATTGGGAAGGTCACTTCGTGAGCACCCCCGCTCGCCCGATCAAAGATCGGCCTC
>JAPPVO010000016.1:65357974-65407977 GCA_030407325.1 Camellia japonica | reverse complement strand
TTTAGATAAAATTATTTACGTAATTTTTTTTTAAACATAAAATATTTTACTTCAAAATGAATAGATTAATATAAAGACTTCAAACAATTACAATCGGAAAAACCACAAATGTGAAAAATGTCAACCTTTTTTTTTCCCCTCTAGCATGGTGTTAAAATATTGAGTCAGGTTTCTCCAGTTTGAGATCGAATTAGAACGTGTTGTTAGATTTATGGGAGCTCACCACGAGTTCTGTTTTAATGATCCAAACGATTACATGTGTAAAATTTGTCGAGTATTTTATCTTTGTAAAAAAATCACATTGATCGGATATCGATAGCTATTTGATCGGATTAGATATCTGTCCACGGTAAATATAATTTTCAAAACAAATTATTCACAAAATTCTTATCTGATCAAATAGCTATCGATATCCAGTCAACTTGATTTTTACAGAAAAATAAATATTCGACGAGCTCTACATATTGAATGATTCGAATTATTGAAACAAGATCATGATGAACTCCACAAACAATCCAACAACACTGTCCAATCTACTTTGTGGACACGAGACAAGTCCGCCCTAAATTTTCTTGGCCAATAGGCTGACTTCATTACAAACAATCCACACATTTAACTAGTAAAAGTTGGGCAAGAATAAAGTTAAACGTAATAATTAGTATATTAATTAGGGTATTAAAAGATAATGTGTAATAATTTTAGAAATTTTAGATTTTTGTAATTTATATTATGAGTGGAGTCTATAATTTTGGAAAAATACTATAAATTTTAAATAATTTACCAAATGTTTTACCAAATTTTTTACATTAATGTAGGACCCACACAAATCCATATATGTGTAGGTCTCACACTTATGTGAGAGGTTTGATAAAACATTTAGTAGATTATTTAGAATCTCTAATGTTACTCATAATTTTGAAGTGACAGTATCATAATATATATTAGTATATTAATTAATATATCAATTAATACGTATAGCATCACTGAATGTGCAATTATTGTATGGTTGCATTAATTTATGAATAATGTTATATGCACCAATTAATAAATTAATTACTGTATCAATTGATGATGTGATATAATTTAATTTTTTTTAATATTTATAATTTGTATAATGAGTGAGATTAATAATAATATCATAATTAATATTAATATACTAGTTAATATATTAATTAATATATGTAACACCACTATTAATGTATGGGATACAACTTTCTATTGGGCCGCTTATTTGGCCCCACACAATGCCTAATTTTATAGGGTTCCTTGAACTTCTAAACTTATGTCGTTCAACGATTCATAAAAAATTTTAAAAAAAATGAGGCTACATGTATTAATTGGTATATATCAATTAATGTAATATTATTATTTTAAAATTATGACACCACCCATTATATAAATTACAAATGATGATGTTATATGTGTACCAATATATGTTAGAACATTATTACTGACCCAATCAATTATACAAATTATAAATACAAAAAACTTCTAAAATTACGACACATTATCTGTTAGTATACTAATTAATATATCAATTGATGCATATAGTATTATTCAATTACAAATATCCAAAACCTCTAAGATTATGTCACATTATCTGTCAGCATATTAATTGGTGCATATAGTATTACTAAAAAAAATAAATAAATCAATTCAATCAAATTATTATAATTATTTTATAATAATTATTTTGTGTTATCTTTCTAAATAAAACTATATTCACCAATTGATATACTAATTAATATACTAACAGATGGTGCAACATAATTTTATTAATTTTAAATATTTATAATTTATATAATGATTGAGATTCATAATTTTAAAATTACATTAATATAATATGTGTACAAGAATTAGCGGGTGTGATTGCTAAAATTTATTGAACGACATCACCAAGTCTCACAAGACTGCAATAATTATAAATTAGCCGGCCACACAGGTAATATGTGTGTAATTTAGATAATCATTAATAAAAACAAATAATAAAGAAATTTAATATCATAATATATATGTTGTTTAAGTGATTATATGTTTTTAATGAAATCTAAAATCTTGAGTTTAAAATTTATTTATGCTGTGTATAATAATTTTTTTTCTTTTAAAATATAAAAAGTTATCACGTGACATGAGGAAAAGAATATTTCACTAAACCAATTTAGTCATTCATTTATAGATAAAAAATTTAATATTATAATATGCATGTTACTTAAACGATAAATATGTTTTTAATGAAATCAAAAGTCTTAAATTTAGAACTTACTTATATTGTTTATAATAATATTTTTATTTTAACATATATAAAATTACCACATAATATAAAAATATTAAAATTTTATTAAACCAATTTAGACTTTTATTTAGTAATAGTATGGATGACATTGGAAATATTAAAGCATCCATCTAACCTAAGTAAGTCAACGACATGAAAATGACAATAATAACCTCGCTTGCCTTTTTGTCTACCCATAAAAAAAAAAAAAAAAAAAAAAAAAAAAAAAAAAAAACCTAGCTCTTTGTTCGTACGTACTACTCTTTTGCTTCTCTATTTTTATTTTATTTTTTTTATGTGTAAACATATTAGTGAATAAAATGAAAATATATTTTTTTATTGCTTCTTTTTTTCTCTTTTTATTTTTTATTGATTCTTTTTTCTCTGTTATAGTAATAGTTGAATATGCGCCTGTTTATATTTTTGTCTTATTTTTTCAATTTTTGGTAGCTAGATTTAAAAGTAAGGTTTCAGATGATATGTTTATGGAAAAAAAAAATAACACTTATTATTTTTATATAATTTTTTTTTGAAAATAGTTTTAAAATTATATTTCTTATTGTTTATTTTTGTCAACATTTCTAAGTTTTGGGAACATTGCTCGGAGAGGAGAACAAATTTCAAGAGAAGTGCAATTGAATTTAATTTCATCTTGGGTCCCACATGGTCACTGTGCCTTTGGCACAGCAGTGACTATTGTGCCTTATTTTGAGATACATTATGAGCTTATTTTTATGATCTGAACCGTTCATTTTGTAGGATTTGTTGAGTACTTCAAGCTTACCAAAAATCATATTAATCGGATATCAATAACTATATGATCAAAATGCATAGTTTATACTATTTTGCAAAAGAAAAACTTTTTGTTTATTTTTTTGGTTATCAATCATATAGTTATTGGTATCCGATTAATATGATTTTTGGTAGGCATGAAGTACTCAACAAACCTTACAACATGAACGATTCAGATTATAAAAATAAATCCATACTACACCACAAAATGAGGTACACCCCAAACCCATAAAAATAATAGATTAAGAAGTGTGATTCAAAAAGTATTCAGAACATTTATTATTAGTGTTAAAAACTATGAAGATAAATGATGCATGGCATATAAAGTCAATGTATATAATATTGTTTACTATTATTCCTTAACAAGTGTATGGGACACTTGTTAGCAGAACCGAAAAAGTATTTTGATTTAGTTTTCTAATTTAACTCTGTTACATAAAATAATTTAAATATTAGAGAATTAAATTAAAATATTTTTACTACATTAGAAATGAGATTAACACAAATATAAAAAAAAAATTCACTTTATTTCCTATAGTTTTGTTTTGGAGTACTTTACTCTCTTACAATTCGAATATAGGTAAAGAACCCATTATGATTTTGGACTGAAGTGCAAAGTTAACTCGGTATAAATAAAGACAAAATTATCTAAATACCCCTATAATTTATTCATTCTCTCTCTCTCTCTCTCTCCTTTCTTTAATATATATAATTTTCTATCTTAATAACATATTTAACAAATAAAATCATAATAAACTAAACATCCTAATTTATTATCATAAAATTACCTTGATCTAATTTTTTTTTTTAAACCCAATTTCTTATTTAACAACATTTTAAATTAAATACAAAATTACCATAAATTAAACCATAAGATTAACCAAACACCTTAATTTATTACCTTAAATTTATCTTAATCTAATTTTTAATTTTTAATCTAATTTATTATTTAATAAAATTTTAAAATAAGCACACACATATATAATTAATTAAATCATAAATTTAAATAAATACCCTAATTTATTACCGTAAAATTACCTTATTTAATAACATTTTTAATTAAACATATGAATGTATATATTTAACAAATTAAATTATAAATTAAGCAAAACACACCTAATTATAAAATTACCTTATTTAATAACATTTTAAATTAAACATATAAATATATGTTTAACAACTTCAATAATAAATTAACCTAAATATCTTAATTTATTACCATAATTTTAAGCCAATTTATTATTCAATAATATTTTAAATTAAACATTTACATATATATACATATATTAAATTAAACATAAATTAACCTAATTACTCTAATTTATTATCATAAAATTACCTTAATCTACTATTTAATTTTTTACCCAATTTCTCATTTAATAACATTTTAAATTAAATTATTATTATTTTTTAATAAAAAATGACACTTAGGATTAGGGTTTGGCTAGAATTAAGATTTAATTTGGAAAATAGGATGAATATGAGGTATTATTGACATTTGATTCACATTTTGATTTTGACTTGGGACTTTTGCATTGCACACTCTCAATTTGAGAGAGTGTGACACAGCTTCCATTATATTTCACAGAAAAACTAACCATAGTACTTTAATTCAAAATCATAAGGGAGGTTTCTGTCTATATTTGAACCATAGGGGGTAAAGTGCTTCGAAGCGAAACTATAAGGGGATAAAGTGAATTTTGCCCTGTAAATATTGGAGACCAAATCGAAACACTTTTATGCATTGGAAATTAAATTGACATACAATTTAAAATTAAGAACTAAAATGGCACAAAGGCTCATAATTTGAGAATTAAAAATGTAATTAACCCATTTTTAAAATCATACGTGTTGTTCATTTGCTTAACGATAATCATGTACTAGGATTAACGAATAAATCATTTTTTTTCTTTCATAAATAATTTACGCACATAATCTTAGAATATAAGCAAATCATTTTTCTATCATAAAAGTGAGCCCTATGATGGGCCCAAATCGACCAGCATGTTCTAGTTTATTGTAGAGCGGAAAAAACCATATCCTAATTTGTATACGGGTCATGTTAGGTTTCATGAAAACTTTCATGAAAATCATCATGAAAATTCATCTGCACCGTTGGATCATGAGATCATATCTGATCTAACGATCTAACGGTGCAGACAGTTTTCATGATAGTTTTCCTTAAAACTTTTCATGAAATCTAGCATTTCTCTTTGTATACAGGTAACTGATTCACAAACATGCTTAATTAGGAGTGGACTAATTTAGAAACAAACTCATCAATACTCCTATCTGAACTACCACCTTCATCAACTGCCTCCCTTGCCAATTCCTTCCATTCCATTGCATTGCTCCTAATCTCTCTCCCTCTCTCCCCTTCCATCACTTCCCTTATGCAACCCCCTACCGCTTCTCTCCTCACTATCCCGCTCTCTTCGCGTTGAACCCCGGACTCCCATCCCAACACATCAATGACATATTTTGCATTTGTGCTTTGGTCTGTCCATTGTGGGATTGCCACCATTGGGACTACCAAAGTCGAATTCCACCCACAATGCGTCGCCTCGTGTGCTAGAACTTCCAATTGAGGACACCATGACACCACAAAACACTTCTCGTTTGTGTCCTCCACAAAATGTTTTGGAAGCTTGAACTCTTCTGTTGCTCTGACCACCCACAAGAAGTGGCAATTGCTTCCTCTCAAACCGCATGCTAGTTCTTCCATTTGGTCGACTCCGAGTTTGGCCGAACTCCCAAAAGAGACATAGATGACTGACCCATTTGGTTGCTCATCAAGCCATTTCATGCAAGCATCAGTTTTTGGCCTGTAAATGTTGAGACCATAATCTTTGTCATCTTGGAGTCACTTGGACCAACTATACCTTCCATGTACATAGTAGTCCAAGTATATGGAAGGTATAGTTAGTCCAATTGTCCTCAGTGGCAAAGCTTTTCCATCTAAATCCACCATCTATATATGTAAAATGTTGGGTGCAAAGTGTATGCCTGTGAATTATGGTGGGATCACAAATTTAGAGGAGAGAAAAACTGCAAAGATCAGAAAATATAAAGAGAGATTTTTTTTTTTTTTTTTTTTGAGAGAGAGAGAGTTATTGCTTTGCCTGTTTTGGTGTATTGAGCTCTTTGCTTCGTTATATAGGCAAGGCTGCCAACCCTCTCAACCAATGAGGATGAACCAAACACATACATGTATAAACTGACACAGCTCTGAAGCAACAAGTTGAGCAAGTTGCGCAACTTACAAACTTATATTACAAATGACTCAAAATAAAAACATATTACAAATTAATTATTTAATTTTAACTTAATATTCAGTGAAAAATGATTTTTGGATGAATATTTGGCCAATTTGTTATTGTTGTTGTTGCGTATAATAAGTGTCATTTGTATATGCAGGACCTAATATTTCCAGAAAATAAAAGTGCATATTGAGTAAGAATAAAAATTCAATTTAACAATGATACCGAACAAAAACATCATGTGTCCAAGCCAACTCAACATCAGGCTTAAAAATCTTGTCCGAGTCCAAGGCCTTGTTTGGGAATAAGGTATTTTAGTAACTTTTTAATTTTTTGGCTAAAATATAAGATAAAAAAACTTATATATTTGGAATGACTTTTTGATTTTTTACGAAAAGAAGTACAAAAAGTAAAGAAAAAATGAAATCTTTAACTTTTTGATAAAGGTTATAGGTTTTTTGATATTTTTTAATAACTTTTTAACTTTTATGTTAAAACTCTTACTTCTCAAATGAAGCCTAAATTTGACTCTAACACGATTTACACTCCCAAACTTGTTCAACAAATTATATATAATGATCATTAAAAATTAAATAATATTTTCTCTGTGGTTGAGTTAGCAAAAATACTTAGATGACATTGGTAATATTTACGGTTCATAAAAAACATATTTAACATATATATATATTATTTTATTAAAATGAAAATGAAAATGAAAAAATATTTTTGTTACACATGTATTAAAAAAATAAGTAAGAAGGGGTGGCCAGAGATGGGATTGGCAAAGTTTTCCGAGTAACGGTGGTTGTGACGGATGATAGTGGTCAAAAGAGGTCACCAAACAGTGGCCAAAGGTGGGAGTGGCCGAAGGTGGGTTGCTAGTGGTGATTGGTGGTTGGAGGGGGTGGGAGAGAAAGAATGGACAAATTTTTTTTTTATTATTTTTTTTTATAGAATTTAAAATTTTCTTTAAATTGTTTATATTATTTAAAAACAAAAACAGACACTAAACAAATTTTGATTTTCAATTTCAAAATTTTTGAAAACATAAGTAAAAATTATAAGTATAGACGTTACCAAATGAGACTTTTTTTTTTTTTTTTTTGAACTTAATGGATAAATACCAATGAGACTTTGGTATTTATCCATTAAATCCTAGTTTTGAATTTTTGGAGGGTAAATTTTTCTTTTTTAAGTGTATTCTTTTTACTTAAATAAAAATAAATCTCAAAAAATGAAATATGAATTATACACAAGCCTGATTCCTATTATAAATTGGGTTAAAAAATCCTATGAGTCTAAATATTAATCTCAGGCCCTTAAATTGTAGATCAAATATTTGCACACATAACATTTATTCATATAGTAAATTATTAATACACTCCTTGAAATTTGTCTAAAATATAGATTCCGTTTAAATTTTTTTACAAATACTCCTTATCAAAGTTTGACTTTTAATAGTGTTAACATTAAAGATTAAATTACTAGATTACCCTCTGATATCTAAAGAAAATGACTCTATTACCCTCATGTCCTTCTTTCCCATTGTTTTCTTTTTTTCCCTTTCATTTTTTTTTTTCCATTTCTTTTTCCAACCAACGCAATGGCCACCTCTCCGCCCCCTCTAGAAATGAGAAGAAATCAGAGTGAAGGAGAGATGAGGGATAAAGCAATAGGCTGTAGTGTACAAATTTTTTATTTTTGTTTTTGCAGAGACAAGAGCATTGATGGTAAACTAGGTATTTTAAAAAATAAAATTAATGACATAAGCAAAATCAATTAGTAAACCTAACGGTTGACTAACTGAAGGGGTATTTGAACCCTCAAGAGGTGAAATGTATTTGCTAAAACCTGAGTAGAGAATTTATATTTTAGATGAACCTCAAAAGGGGTGTATTTGTAATTTACGGTTATTTATATAGATCTATGTAGTGCTAAAAAAAACCAAAAAAAAAAAAAAAAAAATCCACAAAAAACATATATCAAAATGCAAATTACTTAATGATTTCACCAACCTCTTCCTCTAACTTGTAAAGGGTTTGCACAGGACCCAGTCCACTTCATCCACATTAGAGAATTGATTTACAACCAAGTCTAACAGAGTTGGGTATGACCCAGGAACACAAACAAAAGATGGCATGCCTGAGGGGTCAAGTGATGGTAATCCAGGAACCAATACTCTAGGCTCTGTAAGAGGCATTTCAATAGTCCGTTGTGGACATGATAGTATATATTGTCCACAGCACAAGACTGAGTGAAAAACACAGCCCCAACTAGTCCAAACCTTTTGGCCACATCAAGAGCCCAAGGAAAAAATGCATCATAACAATGCAATCCAAAGAGCACTCAATGGTGGCTGTTGAAACTATAAGAGAATTCGGTTCTGATTAGGAACTCTCACTAGATTCATGGATGCTAGTAATCATGGCGGATATTGACAATAACTCACTCATATATATATATTATATATATAACAAAACTTGGGGAGATGTATGACCCGAGACCGTAGAAGCTCCTAAAGAGACACAAAATACCTTAATTGAAACTCTATATATTCGAACTTCTTCTTCTTTTTATTTTATTTTATTTTATTTTATTTATGTTTTACATACTTGTGCAATGCTTTTAAATGAGTAACGAAGTTTTTCTTCATCCAAGTATTCCGTCAATCTTTATTCTTGAATTTTGCATTTGGTTGCTCTTTGGGATCAAAACATTCTTCCATATTTACCCAATTTGTGTCAAAAGCAGGATTCTCCAAACCAATTTGTGAATAATAACTGTGGGGATATATTTTTTAAGTACCAACACGTGGCCAAGGTGACGCCGACATGTCAGCCGGGGTGCCACGTGTCCTGGTCGTGACGCCGAAGTTATCTCGGCTAGGCCGAGGTTATCTCCGAAGATATCGAAATCCGAGATAAGCGGATAAGAGACAAGAGTCCTAGAATGAGGAATGACTTTAGCCTGGATAAGAATAAAGCTCTTAGGGTGTTATCTTTATCTATTGGAGAGTCTAAGCTAAGCACAAAACAGAAGTCCATTGAAGCTAGGTTTCTATTTGGACTAGGATTGTGTTGACTATAAAAGAAAGGCACCCCCATGGGTCTAAGGTACACAATTTATATTCTGAACAATGAGTTTAGCACTTGATCTATCTTTGGGAGATAATTGACTTGATCATCGGAGTACCCCTGGGTGGACGAACCACCGCCGGAATCTCTTCTTTCTGTTGCAGGTCAATCAGGCGCCATCTATTATGCCAGTGCTCTCCAGCTGAATACTGAGTTGGTAGTGTGGTCGGAAATTCACTCACACAATTTGGCGCCGTCTGTGGAAAAGAAACGAGAATAGATGGCCAACGACGGACATAAAGAAAAGATTGGGGATAACACTCCTACTAGGAGTGGGAGACCTATCGACTTGACGTCGAAGACCTTGGACAATTGCAACGAAGAGACTCGTGACCAGAATCATGGAGGAAAGGACGTCGGCCAGGAAGGCGACGTACCAAAGAAGACAGACCAAAGCGGGTACTATAACGAAGATAACCTCTAGGTATGGAAAGATAGATGCATACGGAGGGACGAAGAGATGAAGAGGATGGCGAATAAATTGGTAGACCTGCAATCAGTCATCAATTTCATGATGCAAAACAACGTCATGCAGCCATCATTCCCGCTGCAAGGCACGCCGATTCCAGTGGCCAATACCCAGAAGGGAGGGCAGAAAACAATCCCTGTAGCCCCCCAGCACGCCAAGAATGAAAAATACTCTCACCGGCCTTCAAGGGAGGTCGGGCGAGGAGATTCGAGAAGGGAAGAGTCTCGAAGGACACATCGCACCAAGGAGGCAGACCCCAGAGAACATCGGCATGTTCAAAGACAGGAGTTGTGCTTTGATGCAACTAATGGAGAAAGGTTGAAAAGGGCTCATAACGAAGCTGAGAGCAGTGCACCTAAAAGATTGAAATCAGGAGATAGTCGAGCTCTTGGGCGGACCAAGGAGGACTTGGGAGATTACCTTAAGAGGAAGTAACAAAATGCCAAGGTAACTTCCCCTGTTAAGCCGAGAATACCATTCTCAGTGGAGTTGGACAAATTTGAGGCACCAAAAAGATTCAGTATGCTGAGGTTCCAGATATATGATGGGAAGTCGGACCCCAACTTTCACGTCGGATTATACTTGAACTCGATGGCACTGTACACTGGGAACGAGCCGTTGCTCTGCAGGTGTTCCCCTCATCCTTCGGAGAGATTGCATCGGATTGGTTTCACAAATTGCCGAAGGGAAGTGTGAAGACTTGGGAAGGCTTGGCTGAGATGTTCGGGCCAGGTTCGTGACAAACAAACTACAACCATTAAGGGTGGACGCCCTGATGGCTTTGAGAATCAGTGAGGATGAAGGCCTTAGGGCCTACGCAAAAAGGTACTATGAAGTGTTCAACCGAATACCGAATGCAACCAAGAGGGGGCGGTCGTGTCTTTCAAGAATGGCCTAAAAGATGATTGTGCACTACGAAAGTCATTGGCAAAGACATTGCCAAAAAGCATGGAGGAGCTTATGGCCAAAATTGAGAAATACGCCAGAGCCGAGGAAGACACGCTAGGGATTAAGGCGACAAAGCAAGAGAAAACAAACGGCTGGCTGAAGCGAGGCCGAGGTAACAACGGATCCAACAAACAAGAGATAGGACTGAGAACCACACAGGCAGTCACGACTGTATTCCAAATCCCAATTCACAAAGTCCTGGATAAAATCCGAACCTAACCCTATTTCAGAACACCGGCAAGGGTTCCAGGAGAGTTTATGGGAAGAAGCCTTGGGAAGCATTGTGTTTACCACAACGAAGATGGGCATCTGACTCAGGGTTGCAGAGCCCTGAAGTCACACCTAGAAGACCTGGTAAGGCAAGGCCATTTGAGGGACCTTGTAGATGAGGCCAGGACAAGGGAAGAGCAAGCAAGACTTCCATAGACACCAGTAGCTCCACCTCCCCCAGCACAGCAGTCGCAGGCAGGCGGACCTCGGGTAATTAATGTAATTTACTCGAAGGTCAATGAAAAAGAAATACGGGGGGAGACCCAGAAGGTAAAGCACTTGCAGTATGTGTACCAGGTCCAGCAGAAAAGACCTCGGGCCGAGGAGTGCCAGGGACCAGTAGTGTCCTTTACTGAAGCCGACCTGGAGATGGTACAACATCCACACAACGATGCCTTGGTAGTATCCCTCCAGGTTGTGGAGTGCCAAGTAAAACGCATCCTAATTGACCAAGGCAGCTCTTGTGACATCATGTATGTCAGATGTTACAAGGAGCTTGGCCTTCACCTATATGATATGGAGCAATCCAATGGACCAATGGTTGGGTTCAATGGAACGCCGACATGGCCACTGGGAGCAGTAAGCTTGGTTATACAGGCTGGCACCAAGAAGATAAAGACAGAATTCACCATAATCGACACACCCTCCCCTTACAACGTTATCCTGGGAATGCCATGGTTGCATGCAATGGGGGCTGTTCCCTCAACATTGCATCAACTATTGCGGTTCCCAACAGAGCATGGGATAGAGGAGGTCAGAGGAGATCAGCTGCAGGCAAAAAACTGCTCCATGGCAGCAATGAAATCCACTTGCAACATACGAGAACCAGAAAAGGCAGAGATCGAAGATGAGGACGTGGAGGTCCTAGAGGACGTCAGCAAGGAGCCAGTCGAGAAGAGTGAAGAAGCCCTAAAGAAAATCCTCGTCCAGGAGGGGGACGAAGAACGCTTCTTCCTTCTCGACTCGGGCTTAGCCGAAGAAGAGGAAAAAGAACTGGAGGCGTTTTAAGAGCAAACATTGAAGTGTTTGCCTGGACGCCCTATGAGATGCCAGGCATTGACCCCGAGGTCACTTGCCATAAACTGAATGTAGACAGGTCGGCCAAACCTGTAATCCAACGGGCAAGAAGACCGACGCTGCTGCATATTGAGGCAGTGGAAGAGGAAGTAGACAGACTTCTGGAGGCCAGAGCCATTCGAGAGGTAAATTACTCGACATGGCTATCGAATATAGTGGTGGTGAAGAAAAAGAATGGTAAATGGAGGGTCTGCGTGGACGTTACCAGTTTAAACAAGGCTCGTCCCAAAGACAGTTTTCCTTTACCCAAGATAGACCAACTGGTGGATGCCACTTCATGGCATGGAAGGATGAGCTTCCTGGACGCCTACAGGGGGTACCATCAGATAGCCATGTACCCCCCAGATGAGGAGAAGACTACGTTTATCACCCCAAAAGGGCTGTATTGCTATAGAGTGATGCCTTTTGGGTTGAAAAACGCAGGAGCAACTTACCAGAGATTGGTAACCAAAATGTTCAAACACCTGATTGGCCGAACTATAGAAGTTTACATCGATGACATGGTCGTGAAGACCAAGGAACCTGAAGGTCATCTGTCTGACCTAAAAGCAGTCTTTGATATCCTTAAAACATATTGGCTCCGACTCAATGCATCCAAGTGTGCATTTGGAGTTGGATCTGGTAAGTTCTTGGGATACCTGGTGACCAGAAGGGGCATTGAGGCCAGCCCAGATCAGATCAAGGCCATCCTAGAGTTGAAGAGCCCGACGTCGGCAAAATAGGTGTAGATGCTAACTGGAAGGGCTGCAGCTCTGAATAGGTTCATAAGCAAAAGCTCAGACAAGTGCAAACCTTTCTTCAACGTAGTGAAGAAAGCCACAGACTTTTTATGGACCGAGGAGTGTGAAGCCGCCTTGGCCGACTTAAAGAAGTATTTAACCACGACTCCAGTTCTCTCAAATCCAGAACCTGGAGAGGAGCTGTTCTTGTACTTAGCAGTTTCGGAACATGCTGTCACACCCTAAATTCGCCCCTAAAAGTTTCGGGCATGACTTATTCAGAAACAGACACTTAACCTGATATACGTAATATATGGGGCCTGAATGGAAGCATTAATAATATAAAATAACATAAAACATCATCCATTGAGCTACCACTACCGTGCCAGGACCGCAACATTCCGTCAGGTAGATAATATACAGGAAACATATACTCAAGCTTCAGTTACAGTCATTCATATTCATACATAAAGTATTAAAGAAGAAGTGGTTATATACATTCAACCATAGGCAAACAATCAAAGGATGAGCCAAAAACCTAATAAAACTTTACAAATGCACGGGTTTCATCTTAAGTGCCTGGACACACTGACGTTGACGAGAGAATGACAAGCCTTAAGGGTTAGGATTGGTCTCCCGGTTGATTACCTACGGAGATAGACAAAATTCAGAGTGAGTAAAACTCAGTGAATAATAGCACATAAATAATGCAATGGTTAACTTAAATAACAAAGCATATAACTGTAGAGGCATATGATTAATTACACTCTATAATCATTTCTAGAGCGGCCATGGGCCCGATGTCCTTAACAAGGCGGCTTATACACGTGCCATCACAATACATGGGATTATGATTGTTTCCTCAATTAAAACATCAAAGATACAATGAATCTTCTAGTAGGGAAATCAGTCTCTTCATTTCTTTCTTTCCCAAGACTTCCTCCATATTCACATATATCTTCAATTATATATATAATTAACCACAAGATGAGCAAATATAACAAATTTACTCCTCAATCAAGCAACTCTAATTTATTTACATATAGAATCTTCCATTTAATCCTTGATTCTTTGTGATAGATGAGTCATCCACAAGGATGAAATTAAAGTCACATACCTTAACCCAAATCCATGTTTTTCCCCAAATTTCCATGGTCAATCTCCTTCCTCTTCTTCAAGCTTCCGTGAGTGGTGAGCTCTCTCCCTCCTTTGCCCTCTCTTCTCGGTTCTCTATCTCCCCCAGATATTTTGTTGAGTCCAAAAATGATAAGCTCCAACTCACTTAACATACACACACATATATATATATATATATATATATATATAACAAACACATAGCTTTTCACAATAGAGAGGCCAAACACTCCCTTACGAATCGCGTAAAATTAAATTTCAATTAAACTTTCTAGATGACTCTAAAAATTATGCTGACCTTAAATATGTCCTCTGTTTCGGGTTCTGAAGCTTCTAAGGCCCTCAATTTACAGTAAAAAGTTCATCATCCAAACGCACATTAACGAATCAGACAAATTAGATTTCCAATTAATTTTCCCAAGTAGTTCTAAAAATTCCCATTAACATACCCAAATGCTCAATTTTGATTTCTGGATCCGTAAAGGTCGGTAATTCAATTTTAAAGCCGTGACTCAACAGATAATCTCCTCAATTGAACAGATATCATTAAATTAAAATGCATTAACCCATAAGGACATAAAAGTAATTTCGGATACGGAGTTTGGGGTCGTTACACATGCGGTAAGTGCAGTGGTAATCCGAGAAGAAAAAGGGGAGCAAAGGGTTGTTTACTGTGTAAGCAAAACCCTGGCGGATGCAGAAACCAGGTATTTACCCTTGGAGAAGTTAACGTTGGCCTTAGTAATGGCTTCAAAGAAGTTGAACCACTACTTTCAAGCCCACAAAATTGTGGTGCTAACTGAACATCCTTTGAAGTCCCTGTTACAACAGGGAGATCTAACAGGTAGAATAGCCAGGTGGGCAGTGGGCTTGGGCCAGTATGACCTAGAATACAGACCCAGAACAGCAATCAAAGGCCAAGTCCTGGCCGACTTTGTGGCCGAGTTTACTCCAGGAGCCATCGTACATCGGGCTCCGTTGAGCTGAGGTGAACGATGTCCAAGCGAGCAAAGAGGAGCCCAGCCAAGGGCAACGGAACAAAGGAAAGACGAAAAACTCAGGCCCTGCAGCATTTACATCGGTGACTCCTTTCGACTGTTTGTTGATGGGAGTTCAAACTGACAAGGAGCGGGGCAGGAGTAGTACTGATATCTCCAGATGAATAGATACTAGAGCAATTCATTCGTTTAGGGTTCAAGGCCTCAAACAATGAAGCAGAGTATGAAGCACTGATTGCAGGACTGAAACTGGCAGCAACAGTAGAAGCATATGAGGTGATAATCTTCTGTGACTCTTAGCTTATAGTCAACCAGACAACAGGCGAGTTCGCAACCCAAGATGAACATATGTCGGCATACGCAAAGGAAGTAGGCAGGTTGGTGGCCTTGTTCCAGAATTGTCGACTACAGCAAGTTAACCGAGATGATAACAGTCACGCCGATGCCCTGGCCAACCTGGCTAGTGCAATATAACCTGGAAAGGCAAGGACGATAATGGTCGACTACTTGTCGGGCCCAAGCATCGAACCACTGACCACAGAGCGTGAAGCAATGTGTGTGGACATGGGACCAAGCTGGATGGACGCAATAATAGCATTCCTCAAAGAAGAAAAACTGCCAGATGATCACAAAGAGGCACACAAGATCAGATTGAAGTCGACAAGATTCAGTCTGACAACAGAGGGACATCTCTACAGAAGATCCTTCACTGGACCCCTTTTGAGGTGTGTACATCCTTTACAAGTCGAAGATTTTTTATACGAAATACATGAAGGAATATGTGGAGGCCACGTAGGGGGCAGATCACTTGCTATAGACGCGCCCTTGGGCTTCATGCTACTACAGTTCGGACTCAAATGTCACGGTTCTGAATCTAATCCCGCAAAGTGCAATGCGAGACCGATAAATCACCAAAGAGTCCAAATCCGGCAAATCGTTTTGGAAAACTGATTTTTAAGAAAGAAGTGCCAAACATGGACTGCTTTGCCAGATACAGAGTCGCCACCTAAATATTTTGTGTTGGGAGAATTTAGAAAACCCTGACTCGTGCCTAAGGCCACGTGTCCGTCATCACCAAAGTTGCCTCGGCTCGAGAATTTGGGTACGATTGGAGAAGGTCATCTATGAGCACCCCCGCTTGCCCGATCAAAGATCGGCCTGTACTAAACATGATATCTTGTTTTTGAAAACACATGCGTTCTTATTCCAGTTAATTAGCTAGAATTACTATGTGATGCGCGCAACACACAAGTATAGACTAGATCGCCTAATTTGGAATAAAGCATCGCATATCCATTTGTTTAAAAATGGTTTGAAGTTTGCTACTCGCAAGTAGGCTAAAACACGGATTTCAATGAATCGTTCCAATTCAAGTAATCCAACCTTTACCCACAGGCATTCAAGCAGTTATATCACATAAGTAATTAGCCTCATGGCAAGCATGCTGTCATGTTAACACTCACATACATGCAAGATGCTAAAGTGTAAACACTCACAGTGTACTCCGAGCCAAAACAAAGAACTAGTTAGAAATCAATGCATGATCCTAGTTCATGTTAGGATGGCTAATGTAACACATGCGAAAATGCAACTAAAATAGGCTCGGCTATTCTAGAATGTCATGTGAAATGCAATTTGATGCATGTATTCAAATTGGTATTGAAATACAATGTAGTTAGTATGATGCGTCGAGCCCGGTGCATGGAAGACAGATGAATGGATGCACGCATGCGAGCATAAGGTATGCTAAATGAAATATGCCCTAAAACTAACCATCGTAAGTGGTTAAGTAAAATGGAGAAAGATGTGGGGTTGGAAGACATGCATCACACACACGCATGCTTATTACACAATTGCGCCCTCTCGACGAAGGGACCGAAAGAATAATACAAACCAACTAATTAACTAACTAACAAGCTAATTAATTATTACACAACTCTTAACTAATTAAACAAATTAATTAAGCTATGAAAGTAGTAAAGCAGCCTCGGGAAGAGGGACGAATGCATGCTCAGTCGGCTTCGCTCGGAAATCCGTTGCCATGCCACATGTTGCCTCTGTTTGCACTGCTCTGTACCTCTGAAAACTGTGCCAACTTCTGTGACACTTCTGATCCACCTTATGGGCATGCTGAGAGGCCATCGGCCAAATGGAAAGGCCATCGGCCATGGGAAATTGATCATCGACCAAAAATAAGGCTCTTGACCAAATACTTATTGCCGACCGGCACTGAATATGGTCGATCGACCATCTCTTCCTGTGAAAAGCTCCTGTTGCTACAGCAGAGGACAAACAGAGCATGGCAATACATTTACAAGACAATGTTTGCACGACTACATCCCTTATCATGTTTAAGACTCAAAGGTATGTAGTTCTCGACCCTCAGACCACCAATCACGCATTTCAATGCATGATGGCCAAAGGAGCCAAGTGTGCAATTCAATATCAAATGAAATGCACAAAAACACATAAGGGGCCCCAACCTCTATCATGCTTGATCAAGAGGCAAGGGAATGCACACACAATGCAATGCAACCTAAGCATGCAAGCAAGCTAATGCAACATGAGCATGCAAGCAAGCGATATGTAACCTAAGCATGCAAACATGCATGCATTCAATGTAATAGGCATGCAACAACAATACCAATAACAAACATGCAACAACATGTAATCTAACAAGTATGCAAGATGGATGAGCATGCAACAACATGTCAATTAGCAAGCACGCAACAAGCATGTAAGCATAATGTAATAGGACTGGCATGCCACAACATGCAAGGGAACTAATATGCAACAACATATAATGTACCAAGTATGCAACAAACATGCGACAACATGCGAGGTAAACATGCAACAACGTGCGAAAGGATGGACTTAAACTAAAGTGGACAGCTTTTAAACATGCCCAAATCAGTGGCCGAAATGCTATGGAAATGAAGACAAAGGTACATACAAACATGCATGCCAATTGGCCTATCACCTAAGCATAGGAGAGCAACTTTCAAGAACACTTAAAAAGGGACAAATATGGACATGTGACATACATTATAAGCTCTGAAATGATGCTAGGCATGATGCCAAATCACATAAACAAGCCAAACAAGGCATACAAGAAAGCCTAAAACTTAAGGCTAGCCAAGGAGCTCAAACCATGGCTATGCAAAACATGAAGCAAATGGCAAGTATAATCCAAAATAGTCCTAGATCATGTCAAAATGAGCCTAAAACATGCAAGGACCAAAGCCAAAATAAGCTAGAACAAAGGGCCAAAAGCATGAGGTATGCAAGGCTACAAAAGAGGTGTTACACTACACCTATCAAAACCAAACATGGCATGACTTAAACCAATAAAATCAGCTTTATGGCACGTCAAAGTAAGCCCAAAAACCCACTTAGATGACATCCCAAAGACCTAAACATGATGGCATACACACTGACCCATTCATGAGGCATAAAACATCAACTCTTTAAAGCATTAAAGGAGTGACAAGTGCAAGTGTTTGAGTATGAAACATGGACTGAAATAGTATAACAAATGATGCCAAATCATTGAAATGGTCCAAGTAAAGCATGCTAGTGACTTGGACACTTAAGGCTAACAAGCTAGAATGCCTTATGGCTATACAAAGCATGGCATATATGGTCAAAACAACTCAAATCAGAGCTTAAGCATTTTACAACAAGGCTAAAAGCTTCATGGAGTCGAGCCAAAATCATGCTAGAAACATGGATTAAAGCATGATGCATGGTAAGGCAAATGAAAGGGTTGCAAGGCAAGTATATGAAGCATACATGGTATGTCCAAACCAAGTCAAAACAGTGTTATATCATGGCAAAACAAAGCCTAATACATACTGAAATGAAGCTAAAACAAGCCAAGCAAACATGCTACCAATATAAGCTATTTATACTAGCATTCAAGACAATAAGGAGAGGGGATGACCCTCTCCTATTTAAGACCTCAAAACCACCTTTCCACTACTAAAAATCCTTTAGATTTCAGTGGTAGAAAGGTCATGCAAAGCTAAGAACAAGGGCCAAAAGGGATGGCCTAAAACAAGACCTAACAAGGCCTAAGAGGGGGGAAACAACCCCAAACCAAAAAGTGATCTTAAACAAAGATCTAAAGCATCAAAAATTAGAACTTATTGTAGTTTAGAGTTAAGCTTAAAACAATAAGCAAGAAGGTCTAAAAGCTTAAGTAAGAAAGGGGTATTAAAAGCAAGAATGCTCACCTTGAAGAACACTCTCAAGAACAAGGCTCCAGCAACTTTTCCAAGCTTAAACCACTTCAAGAACTCTGAAACTAACTCTCTAGGATCTCAACAACCAAAGGATGGTGTATTGCTAGGTGTTTGTGTGCAATAGTGTAAACAAAACACCCTTTAGAGCACAAAAACATACACAAAGATGTAAAGAGATGGAAATATAGAGATAGATAGATACAAGTTTTCTAACCCTATTTTTCAGAACCCCTGAGAAGTGAGGAGGAGCTCCCTTCTTATAGAAATCCAATTCCAAGGCTTCTTGGAGAAGCTAAGCCAAAGGGGCAAATCCCTCCATACACATGTATAGAGGGGGTGAATTGTGCATGCCAGCTGTGACAGCTGGCATAAAATATCTGCATAAAGCAGATGAATAGGGTTTAGCCAGAAAACATGGCCGATCGACCAACATAAGTGCCGGCCGACCAAATAATGTGCCGATCGGCCAAAACTTTTGGCCAATGGTAAGAAAACAAGGCTGATGGCTTCATGCCTTGGCTGGTGGGTTGAGGGAATGGCTAACAAGCCACCCTATTCCCTCAGAAGCAAAAACACAAGTGCTTGGTCCACAACCAAGCACAAAATAGTCAAGTTGAGAGATCTTGAGGCAAGGCGCGCTGGCGAGACCTCCGAGAACTCAAAACGAACACGAGCATGGATGATCATCGAGTGTTCAAACGATGACATCCAAGTCTTGAGGACGGTCAAAAATGGGGTGTCTACACTTGCCTATAGGGCCATTACCCAAGGGTATTGGTGGCCCTACATGTAGAGAGATGCAGAAGCCTATGTCAAGAAGTGTGAAAAGTGCCAAAGGTTTGCACCACTGATTCACCAACCAGCAGCAGACCTGAACCCAATATCCAGTCCTTAGCCGTTCGCCTAATGGAGCATGGATCTTGTTGGAAAACTGCCCCAAGCAACTGGGCAAAGGAAGTACCGCTGGTAGCAACAGATTACTTCACCAAGTGGATAGAAGCTGAACCCCTTACCAAGATCCGAGACGTGGATGTGAAGAACTTTATATGGAAAATATCAATCACCAGGTTTGGATCCCAAGAGCACTAGTTGCAGACAATGGAACACAGTTTGATAGTAAGCTAATCAAGAGCTTCTGTGCAAAGTTCAAAATCAAGAATTACTTTTCCACCCCAAGTTTTTCTCAAAGCAATGGACAAGCAAAAACATCCAACAAAGTCATCTTGGATGGGATTAAGAAGAGGCTGCAAGTAGCAAAAGGAAAATGGGTGGATGAACTGCCAAGTGTACTCTGGGCATATCGGACTACGCCAAGAAGATCAACTGGGGAATCCCCATTTGCCATGGCTTATGGCACAGAAGCAATCATTCCTTTAGAAGTCGGCATCCCAGGGATCAGAACCCAAGGAGTAGAAAACGGGACTAATGATGTATTATTAGCTCGAGATCTGGATCTGCTAGAAGAAAGAAGGGAGAGAGCTGCAATTCAGCTGGCGGCATACCAGCAGTAGCTTGCCAGGGCTTATAATAAGAAGGTCAACCCAAGGGAGTTTCAAATCGGTGACCTCGTCTTGAGAAAAGTCGTCGGCAACAAAAAGGATCCCAGAGAGGGCAAGCTTGGCCCAAATTGGGAGGGACCCTATATAATCATCTCGATATTGGGCAATGGGGCATATCGGCTTGAAGATAATGAGGGCAAAGAGTTGCCAAGGCCCTGGAATACTTGCAATCTTAAATTTTTTTATCATTAAATTTTCTTGCTCTTTGTTATTAGCCGAAGTAATAAATAAAGTTTTAGCTTGATTTTTCACACTTGTGACTGATAAGATAGTTGAGGGATGTTTCTAGAATACATGCATAATGAGAATCCAAGTGGAACTTAAGTTCACATTAGGGGGCAGAAAGTTGGAAAATGGTTCCCGGCAAGGTAGAATATACAAGCTAAAATCAGTCTAACACTTGTTGAAATTTGCGAAAAATTTACAAGTTGAAGTTAGACCGAGATCATGTTTAACACTTGTTGAAATTTGTGAAAAATTTACAAGTTGAAGTTAAACCGAGATTATGTTTAACACTTGTTGAAATTTGTGAAAAATTTACGAGTTGAAGTTAAATCGAGATTATGTTTAACACTTGTTGAAATTTGCGAAAAATTTACGAGTTGAAGTCAAACCGAGATTATGTTTAACACTTGTTGAAATTTGTGAAAAATTTACGAGTTAAAGTTAAACTGAGATTATGTTTAACACTTGTTGAAATTTGCAAAAAATTTACAAGTTGAAGTTAAACCGAGATTATGTTTAACACTTGTTGAAATTTGCGAAAAATTTACAAGTTGAAGTTAAACCGAGATTATGTTTAACATTTGTTGAAATTTGTGAAAAATTTACAAGTTGGAGTTGAACTGAACACTTGTTGAAATTTGTGAAAAAATTTCCAAGTTAAAAGTTATATTAAAATAAGTACTTATATACTTGCCGATGTAAACTGTCGGTGGGTATAACTGAGGTATTTCGCCCCGAGAAGATTACACAGTTAAGGTGTACATCAAGGATATGCAAAATATTCTAAGTATAGAATCATACAAGACAGTAAAAGAAGACAAACATACGACCATTTACAAGTGGAAGTTGTATTTACAGTCAAAGATAGAATGTCGGCCACATGGAGAGCTTACATTGTTTCGAAAAAAAACGAAAGTACAAAATAACCAAAAGCAAAAAGAAAAACATCAAAACTAAAACACTTCAGCGTCTTGAGGAGGTTGGGACTGGAGTTCAGAAGACTGCTGAGAAGACATCTCGGCGGCCTTCTCAGCTGCGAGCTCGGCATCTATTTCTTGAAGGGTTTGGTCGAGGCTTTTGTCGGCTACGGGCCCGTCCGATGATGCCGTCTTAGGAGTAGCATCTTTGGGAATCTCTTTACCCTTCTCATCCTGAGTCAAGTCCAGGACTTGCTCATTTGGAGTAGGGGACTTGGCCCTAGCAGCTTCCTTTGACTTCCTTACCAAAGCTTCCTCCTCAGGCTCAAAATCGTCGTTGGATTGGCTTGGAGTTGGGGGGAATGGCAGGGCGAGGACGTCGGTATTCTTGAGGAGGGAGTCCTCGGGGACTTCAAGCTTTTTTAGTATAGCCATCTAACCAAGGGTGAAACCCTTGTTGCATGCCTGTTTCACTTGTTTCTCGTAGTCCGCTGTGACATCGGCCACCCCCTCTTTGTATGCCTTCTCATCGGCAGCCTTGAGCTCGGCGTCTTTTGTGGCCAAGGCATCCTGTAGCTCTTTCTAGGCCTCGGCCGTTTTCTCTTCGGCTTCTTTCTTCTGGGCCTCAAGAACCTTGTTGATGGCCTCAGCGGCATCTGCCTTTTCCTTGGCCGCGTCCTTTTCTTTAATTGCCATTGTTGCCTAATCGGATAAAGTTTTCATCTTGGCCTCAGTCTTTTTTAGGGTCTTCTGCAAGCCAGAGACCTCCCTCGTCTTGTCAGCCAGCTCCTTCCGGTTCTCAAAGGCTTGCATTGAAAAGGAATGGGCATGCTGGATGGCCTGAAAGTGAACAAAACAGAAGTTAGTAAAATTCTCTAAGTATGAAAAAATAGAGAAAGAAAATTACCAGGTGAAGGCACTTACCTGAATGGAGTGTTGCAGCATCAAAGCAAAATTTTCGTACTGGCTCATCTCGGCGTTTCGATCAAGGTCGCCAGGAAGAAGCAAAGCGGTACTAAGAGCGACGCCGACATTAACGTCGTTGGCACTATCGCCAACTCTAACTGGCCTGTCCTCCAGTGTGATTTGGGGGGCCCAGGGGGAGTCAGACTTCATGGAGCCCGAAGCTGTTGCAGAAGTCAAATATTAGTCGACTAAACCGAGATTTAGTCGCCAAAAGTTGTGGAATTGGCGACTAAAAATGATATTAGTCAGCAAAAGTCAAATATTTAGCTACTAAATTTTTTTAGTCGGGGAATATTGATTATTGGTGACTAAAAAAAAATTTAGTCGCTAAAAATATTACAATTGACGACTAAAAAAAATTTCAGTAGCCGTATAGCTAGTTTTGGCTACTAAAATTGTTTAGTAGTCGAATGAAAAGAAAAAAAATTATTTTTATCTTCGGCGACCAAAAGTTTGGTCGCCAAAAGTATATTTTCATCGACAAAACAATATTTTAGTAGCCGTATAGCTAGTTTTAGCTACTAAATTGTTTAGTAGCCAAATGAAAAGAAAAAAATATTTTTTTATCTTTGGCGACCAAAATTTTGGTTACTAAAAGTATATTTTCAGCGACAAAACAATATTTTAGTAGCCGTATAGCTAGTTTTAGCTACTAAATTGTTTAGTAGCCAAATGAAAAGAAATTTTTTTTTTTAATCTTTGGCGACCAAAAGTTTGGTTGCCAAAAGTATATTTTCAGTGACAAAAGAATATTTTAGTAGCCGTATGTAGATGTCCCCAAACGTCCCGGGAGGGAATCCCGTTTTGTTCATTGGGCTCACTACAGTTCGGGACTCAATGTCATGGTCCTGTATCTAATCTCGCAGAGTGCAATGCAAGACCGATGAATCATCAAAGAGTCCAAATCTGGCAAATCGTTTTTGAAAACAGATTTTTTTGAAAGAAGTGCCAAACACGGACTGCTTTGCCAGATACAAAGTCGCCACCTAAATATTTTGTTTTGGGGGAATTTAGGAAACCCTGACTCGTTGCCTAAGGCCACGTGTCCGTCATCACCAAAGTTGCCTCGGCTCAGGAACTTGGGTACGATTGGGAAAGGTCACTTCGTGAGCACCCCTAGTCGCCCGATCAAAGATCGGCCTCTACTAACCATGCTATCAAGTTTTGAAAACATTATGTGTTCTTATCCCGGTTATTAGCCTAGAATTACTATGTGATGCGCACAACATACAAGTATAGACTAGATCGCCTGAGTTGGAACAAAACATTTCATGTTTGTTGTTGAAAGTGGTTTGCTACTCGCAAGTAGGCTAAAATGCGGATTTTGCCACCCTCAAGTGGGCTTAGAAAACATGGTGATTTGCCACTATCTAGTGGGCTTAAAACTCGTAGTCGATGCATTATTCCAATTCAGATAATCCAACCTTCATCCTCAGGCATTCAGGCAGTTATATCACATAAGCACTTAGCCTCATGGTAAGCATGCTATCATGGCAGTCACTCACATGCATGGAAGGATGCTAAAGCATAAACACTTACCGAGTACTCCAAGCCAAAGAAAAAAAAAGCTGATTAGAAAACATGCATGAATCCTAACTATGCTGAGATGCCTAATGCAACACATGCAAAAATGCAACTACAATAGGCTCGGCTGTTCTAAAATGGCATATGAAATGCAACAACTGATACACGTATTCAACTTGGAATTGAAATACAATGCAGTTAGAATGATGCGCCGAGCTCGGTGCATGCAAGACAGATGAATGGATGCAAACATGCGAGCATAAGTATGCTAATTGAAACATGCCCTAAACTAATCATAAGCTGGTAAATAAAAGGGAGAAAGACGTGGGGTTGGAAGACATACATCACACACACGCACACTTATTACACAATTGCCCTCGCTCGGAGGGTCCGAATAAATAATACAGTCCGAATGAATAATTAACTACTCTAGCTAATTAAATATTACAAAACCCTAATTAATTAACAAATTAACTAGGAAAGCGAATAAACTAGCATGCAAGCTAAAAATGGACTACCTCAGCTCTTGTTCCGAATGATGAAAGATGCATGCGTGTTCGGGTCGCTTTGTCAGGAAATTCCTAGCGATGCCCCGATTTGCCTCTGTTTTGCAATTGATCCCGGAATGCTGTACAAAACTCCAAAAGGTTGTTGACCAGTTTTTGCTATCGGTTTCCGGTTTGCTGCAACAGAGAGCAAGAAAGGGGCATGGCAAAGTATTTTCAACACATGTGTGCACGACCACTCTCCCCGTCATTGCACAAGCTCTAGGGAGTGTAGATCTCGATCCTCGTGCCACCAATCACGCATCTCGATGCATGATGGCCGAGAAGTCAAATTGCACGACTCGATGTGAAATGAATGCACATATAAGCAAGTAAAGCCAACAACTCTATCATGAACAATCAAGAGTGTCGGCGACCGATAATCGAGGCACGTTTCGCCACTTGGAGTACGAAACGTCCCTCGTTTCCCATGTTCGGACTAAACCCTACTCCAAACACAAAGCAATGAGATGGCATACACAATACGACTAACATGCAACCTAACATACGCAATGCTATAGGCTGTAATGGCATACACAATGCACGTGACATAACATGGCATACACAATGCACTTACGAAGACTATCATGCGCACATGAACTAAATGGCATATACAAATGCAAGATGGACTTACACCAATATGAGTGGACCTCTGCCACACTCACATCAGTGGCCATACATGAAAATGAGACAACTGAAATACATGCAAACATGCACGAATACAAAGGACCGATCCTAAGGCACAACATGCAACTCTAACTAAGCATGGAAAAGTATGAAATATGACATGGAAACACACATTCTCTAGCTCTGAAACATGATGCACAATGGTCCCGAATCATGCAAACACTTCACACAATGCATGCTAGATGGCACAATTACCGAAACTAGTGAAGCGGATTACACTAGAGGTACACAAAGTGATGCACAAATGGCAAGACCAGCCCCAAATAGACCCTAGGTAGGTCCAAGATAGTGGGAAAATGGCCTAAAATGATGGCTCAATATGCAAAGAAATGAAGCTCATTCAATGGTCCGAAAACAAGGCATACAAGCCCGACTCCCAAACTTATTTAAAGAGTGAAGATCATGGGAATATGGCATACATGTAAGCTCTGAAATATGATATGCAGTGGCCCCAAAACATGAAAACACCTCAGTATATGCATGTAATAGACCTCGAAACTCAAAGCTAGGCATGGATATTGAACTACAAGCATGCAAAACAAACATCATTCGGCCATGAGACCCAAAAACAGAGCTAAGGCAGTCCAAAATATGCACAAAATCAGTGTAAGACATGGCCAAAAAGTGCTAGAATTAAGGGCCAAAAGATCATGCAATATAAGCTAGTGAACCATGATTTCCACTACAACTATATGAAGCACATAAGGGCCCACCAAACCAGCCAAAAAAAGAAACATGGCATGCCAAAATATGACCAAAAACCCACTGAAACTCAGTCAACACATGTTAGAATGAAGTGTTCCTTTGAAAGGCCAATGAGAGGATTGTTCTACACATGTACGATGGACATAGAAAATGGAAAAACTACCTCTGGACAGAGGTTATTGGGAGGCCTTGAAGAGGATTACTCTACACATGCATAATAGACATTCAACATGTCAAAAACAACTCTGGACAGAGTTCATTCAAATCATAAAACTCATAAATAATGGCCTGAAATATGCTCAAGAAGTGTGAAAATATGGGCTCCTTTGTAAGGCCAATAATGCTAGAAAACAAGACAAAGGGTGAGAGGGTCACCCCTCTCTGATTTTGATTCTCAAAAACACATAATAACCACTGAAAATTCACTGGATTGTCAAAAGGACCAACAAAGCTCACAACAAAGGCCCTAATGCATGGCCTAAAACAAGAGGAAATGAAGCATGCAAGGGGGTAGATGACCCCCAACAGAAAAATAGTCTCAAACAAACATGTTTAGAAGCTCAAAACAAGACTTTTTTCAGTTTATGACAAAGCCTAAATATGCTTGCAAATGGAGCTAAGATATGAAGCAAAATAAGGCTACAAAGAGGGAAATAGAGACTTACCCTTCTAGTCAAAAGAGCCAGCAGCTTCTGGACCAAAATAGTAAGCCTTCAACCTCTGAAAATAGGCTTCAAGATGCTTAGATGGATGATAGAGAGGTTAGGTTAGGAGATGTAGTGCAATGGGGCCAAGAACCTTACACTTTCAAGGCCTAATGGGAGAGATACAAAGGGAGAGTGTATGTATGCCTTAGAGATTTTCTAAACCCTTGCAAGTGAAGGAAAGGCCTCCCTTTATAGAGAAGAGAGGCCAAAGCTTCTCTTGGAAGCTTCAAACCAAGAATAAACATCCTCCATACACGTGTATGGAGGATGCAGCCAATGGCTCCCAGCTGGCACAGCTGGAACACACTCAGTGAGACAAAAAAGCAAGAAGCAGGCCGACCAGTTCAGGTGGTCGGCCGGCCACTCCCCCTGGTCGGCTGACCAGGGGTCAAATGGTTCAAGCTAAAAAGGTGGTCAGCCAGCCCATATTGGTGGTCTCCCAGGTGAATGCAACTCAATGGTGGTATGGGAGACCAGAAATTGTGGCTCAAAAGTGAGGGAGACCAACTTCCTGACAAGAAAACTGGCCGGCAGGAGAAAAGTTGGTCTCCAAGAGAATTGCTGGTCTCCCACCCCCGTACCACCTTCCTAACAATGAAACTAGGGTCCATGCCAAAAATGAACCCACATTGATGCAAAACAAGGGTTCGGGAGTCAAAACGCGCGCCCGGAGGCCCCTAAAACTGACTATTAAGTACCGGAGGTGGCGTACGGCCACAAAGGTGGTCTCCCGGGCCACAGTGTCCCTCTAGGGAGAGGGAACAAGGTGTGTGCCAAAAACCGGAGCAAACGGAGAAAGTTAAGCGGTCCCGAACCGAGGCGCACGACCGACGGCTCCGAAAACCGGAAACTGGTCTCCAAACAGGAATAGTGGCCTACGACCATGAAATGTAGCCTACGGCCACTGAGAGATGGTCTTCGAGACCTCTCCCTCCCTTTGGGAAGAGAAAACAGAGAAGACAGGACCTGGTTCGCAAACCGAGGCAAAACACAAAAGAGTCCCGAAGTCCGGAGGCAAGGCTCTCAGCCGAGACTCTGTGACCTCAGAACGAGCGCAATATGCATCATCACCGAGCGCTCAATCGGCGACGTCTGAGTCTTAAGGTCGGTCAAAAATGGAGTGTCTACATCGTATAGCTAGTTTTAGCTACTAAATTGTTTAGTAGCCAAATGAAAAGAAAAAAATATTTTTTATCTTTGGCGACCAAAAGTTTGGTTGCCAAAATATATTTTTAGCGACAAAAGAATATTTTAGTCGCCAAAAAACTAAACTATTTGGAGGGAGATTTTAAATTTTGGAGGGATTAAAAAAGTAATTAGCGACTAAAATATTTAGTCGCGAATTATTAAATATTAATTATTGAAAGTTAAAATTGATCTAAATAAAAATATAAGGACCAAAATTGATATCTATTTTCTTATTTTGGAGGGAGCACTTCGAATTTTTGAAGGGATTCCAAAACTTATTGGCGACAAAACTACATTTTAGTTGCGAAAAATTTTCCGTGGACTCCCTGATTGGCGACCAAATAAGTAGTTAGTCAAGGAAAGTGTTGAAGTACATTTCAAAACGTTACCGTTTTAGGGTAACGTACCTGTAAAGTTTAGATGTCCCTCTCATGATCATTTCTCTGCCTCTCTCTGTCTCTCTCCCTCGCATGTCTCTCCTCTTTCCACGATCTCTTTCGCACCGTCAGCACAGCGTTGCACCGTCGCACCTCCGTCGATCCACCATTGCAGCATTATTCAAGGTATGTTTTTCGCCCTCTCTCTATTTGTTTCCCTGTGTCACCCTCTCTCTATCTCAGTCTCTGTCTCTGTGTCTATCTGTCTGTTTGTCTGTCTGTGTCTCTCTCTCTGCCTTCTTCCATTCGCATACCTGTAAACCCTAAACCCTAAACCCTAAAGCGTCAATTCCAAAAAAATTCTTGCTCAATGCATTCCCAAATCCGGAGCCATTTCAAAAGGCTACAACTTCGCTTCTACTTGGGAACAGGTTTCATTCTTTCTTATTTCTTTTTCTATTATATATATATATATATATATATATCTATTTTTGGTGTCTTTGCAAAATGTTTGCTTTTTTGTCAAATATTTTAGGGTCTGCATATGCCATAGAGGCATCCATAGAGGTTACAATTTTCTTCATTTCCCCTCCCTTTCTTTTTTTTCATTTCTTCTCCATTTGATCTGTGGTTTTCTTATGTGTTTTGATTTTGTGATCTGGTTAAATTTGGTTTGGTGATTTTTAAAATAAATTATAAGAAATTATGTGTTGTGTTATGGCTGATTATTATAGGGACAAGAAACCCATATTAGGATTTTGGAAATAAAAAAACGAGGGTTTCTATTTTCTAAAAATATGTGAAAAATTAGTTTTCTATTTCTCAAATTAGGTTTTGATGATATATTATATATACACACTATACAAAATACATGCCCCCTCTCGATAAATTTCCCAGCTTTGCCACTGTAATCTATGTGTGTGTTTGGGGTTTTTTTTTTTTAGTAGTAAAACCACTTTTGGTAGAGTTTTTGTGTGTGAGTCATCACGTCCTGCAATTTTTGTTTATACAGAATGCTCCGCTGACAGAGTAGCAACAAGCAGCAATAGTAACACTTTCTCATGCATTTGCCGAGCGTCCTTATCCTGTCAAATTGGGGAGACTCATCACTGTGCTATAATGCATTACAACCTTTGTGAATGCTTATGTTTCAATGCAACAATTTCATGTCAATTAGCGAGCTTTTGCTTTTGTAGTCCCAGGAGCATGTACATGGACAAGATAATGGTTTGTCTATTTCAACTAAGCACTGTACTGTGGAAGAATCAGGGGCTATTGAAGCAGTTTTGGTCAATACGAATCAGGTAAGCCACTTGATTTCTTGCCTTAATGTTTCTCTCTCTCTCTCTCTCACAAATAAGCAAGAAAATATATCAATTGAAGACTGCAATAGGGGAGTAGAATCCATTTGCATATACGAGGGGGTAAATCTTATTTCTACCCAAAAAACTGAATCCAGCAGTAGACTCCACAAAAGGATCTATAGCAGAAAGCCCATGCGTTGAGAACCAAAAGAATGTAGAATATTCAAAAAAAGAGAAAGTGTAAGATAATTTTAGCAAGGTTTTTAACAGAAAAAACGATGATGACAGCTGCCTTCATAATTGTCTAGCATGCCTTCTTGGACAAGTAAAAATAATTTTATGGGAATTGAATATTTATTTTCATATTTGACTCTGAACAACATTTTAACTACACATGATCATCATTCTCTCTCATATTACCTTCCGTTGTCCATTATTGCAAATTAATTATAATTTTTTTTCCTGCTAGTGACTTTTAAGATGAATAGTATAACTTTCATGATTGAAATATTCAACATACAAAGAATGTCAGTTTTAGTGTGATATTTGTCTTTGGGTTAAACTGCCCTGTTATATCAAATGGGAGCCCTCTTTTTCAATCTTATGGCACAAACTTTTCTTCCTATGTGTGTGAGTGATTTTCTGACCACACTGCCCACTTAGTATCCAGTTGGAGAGCATCGGCAGAATAGATGGTGCCTGACTAACCTGCAACAGAAATATAAGAATCCCGCGGTGGTTCGCCACCCGGGGTACTCCAACGATCAAGTCAGTACTCAATATCTCTCAAAGATAATCCATTATTCAACTCACAAGCTTGAGCATGAAAAGCATACCTTAGACCCATGGGGGTGCCTCTCTTTTATAGCCAACATAAACCTAGTCCCAATAGAAGCCTAACTTCTATGGATTCAGGATTACTGCTAATCTTGGACTCCCAGTAAGATTAGGATAAACTCTCTAAGAGTCTTATCTTAAAACAAACTGAAGTCTTCTCTCATTCTAGGACTCTTGTCCCTCATCCAGGTTGAGTTCCCTTTTCATTCTAGGACTCTTGTCCCTTATCTACTTATCTCGGATTCCGATATCTTCGGAGATAACCTCGGCCTTGCCGAGATCACCTCGGCGTCACGACCAGGACACGTGGCACCTCAGCTGACACGTCGGCGTCACCTTGCCACGTGTTGGTACTCAGAAAATATATCCCCACAACTGCCCCGGTTCTATTACCTCGGCATTCTGAGGTGATGGAACCTACACTGTTCTTTCATCTGTGCCCGTCTGTCCGAGATCAAACTCGCCGACCTCAAAGTTCCCTGGACTTTACTCTCCATTGGTGTCAAGAATCAAGTTTCATGCTTTCCAAGCTGCTTGAAATCGCACCTCCTAGCCGAGGTTCTAGTTCCATTAATTCGTAAACTCCAAGAGCTTTGCAACTGCTCCACTCACACTCTCTGGTGAGTTCCCGATTTCCAGTCATCTATTTGACTCCGGCGATTTTCATATCGGCGTTCATTTCACTTGGTAGGTTCACAAACTCTTTACTTGCTATTAAGCTCAATCTTTCATAACTCCTCTAAATCTGTTTACTTGCCATCTGTTGCCTTCTATTTTCCTCTGTCTTCAAGTTTTGAATTGTTTGAATGCCTGGCACTGTTCTTGTCATATCCGCTTTCTGTTGCTAGCATCGTGTCTGGGTCATTACTTCTTGTTCTTCACATACTTACTTTGTGCCTGTGCACTTGGCTTTATCTTTGAACTTTGTCGTCTTCTTGACTATTTTTCTCTTTTTTCATTCAATCCTCTGGCTTTTTCTCTTTCTAGCTCTTTTGCTTAAATCCGTCATTGTTCCAAGCTTTCAAGCTTCTGCAACTGTCTTCGTTCCTCTCCTCCGGTGAAGTTTACGTCATTCTGTCATTGTCGTCAGACTTTGGCAATTCTCATTCCGGCTTCCCTCTTTTTGGTAAGCCACTGTTTCCTCCTGGTTTTATTTCTTGTTGCTTTCCAAAAAGCTCTGCTTCATTGTTAATCACCATTGTTGTTTTACCCGTTGTTTCCAAATCATCTTCTGTTGATTTCTGCCACTGTTCTTGGCTTGACATACCTGTGCAATCTTTTTGTCTTGATTTCCTGATAGTTTCATCACCATTCTTGATTACGAATTACATTCTTGTTTCTGTTTTCTGTGTTTTTTTTTTCCAAATTCTTACTTTCAATCCTTGCCTTCAAACTCCGAGGTGCCAATCGCCGAGAAGAGCCTTGATCAAACTCTTCGGGAGATCGATACTGAGCTCGAGGCCGAGAAGGCTGCTGAAAAGTCTTCCCAACTATCTTCTATATCCTACCATTGATGCCGAGTAGTTTTGTTTCCTTCTTTTACTCCTTGTACCTTGTACCTTGTACTTTGTCCGTCTTTGTATGCTTTTAATCCGGCCGACGTGCCATTTTTGTAGTCTGAATAATTTATTTTTCAATATTCAAGCCGAAGTGCCTTCTTTCTTCTTTAAATGCATTTCTCTGATTTCTTCTTTGAATGTATGTCTTCTTTTTTCTGCTCTTGTATGATTCTATACTTAGAATAATTTGCATGTCTTCAAAGTACACCTTGACTGTGCAATCTCTTCGAGTAAAATATCTCTGTCACAACTTCTAATCTTGCTCATCTCGGCCTTGTCCTAACACTTGAAAATATTGTAACAAATATTTTCACAAGTGTTGCTTAGGACTTGTCACTTTCTCAATGTCTTCTATCAAGACTTCAGTTTTCCATATTTCAAGTTTTGACAACCTGGTAGTCTCGGAGAGTACGCAGATATTGCTTGGGCTTGACTTTAACTTGTAAATTTTTCTCAAAAATTTCAACAAGTGTTTAACCATCATCCTTTATCATAACCTCGGCTTAACTTCAGCTTGTAAATTTTTCTCAAAATTTCAACAAGTGTTAAACCATCTTCCTTTATCATAACCTCGGTTTCACTATAACTTGTAAATTCACACAGAATTTCAACAAGTATTTAAACCAATCTTCTTCCGATACGACTTCGGTTTAACTTCAACTTGTAAATTCACACAGAATTTCAATAAGTATTAAATATCACATCGGTTTAACTTCAACTTGTAAATTCACACAGAATTTCAACAAGTGTTAAACATGACCTCGGTTTAACTTCAACTTGTAAATTCACACAGAATTTCAACAAGTGTTAAACATCACATTGGTTTAACTTCAACTTGTAAATTCACACAGAATTTCAACAAGTGTTAAATATCACATCGGTTTAACTTCAACTTGTAAATTCACACAGAATTTCAACAAGTGTTAAACATCACATAGAATTTCAACAAGTGTTAAACATGACCTCGGTTTAACTTCAACTTGTAAATTCACACAGAATTTCAACAAGTGTTAAACATCATCTCGGTTTAACTTCAACTTGTAAATTCACACAGAATTTCAACAAGTGTTAAACATCACATCGGTTTAACTTCAACTTGTAAATTCACACAGAATTTCAACAAGTGTTAAACATGACCTCGATTTAACTTCAACTTGTAAATTCACACGGAATTTCAACAAGTGTTAAACATGACCTCAGTTTAACTTCAACTTGTAAATTCACACAGAATTTCAACAAGTGTTAAACATCATCTCGGTTTAACTTCAACTTGTAAATTCACACAGAATTTCAACAAGTGTTAAACATCATCTTGGTTTAACCAATTTGTAAATTGCTACAAATTTCAACAAGTGGTAAACATCATATCGGTTTAACCAACTTGTAAATTGCTACAAATTTCAACAAGTGGTAAACATCATCTTGGTGTAACCAACTTATAAATTGCTACAAATTTCAACAAGTGGTAAACATCATATCGGTTTAACCAACTTGTAAATTGTTACAAATTTCAACAAGTGGTAAACATCATCTTGGTGTAACCAACTTATAAATTGCTACAAATTTCAACAAGTGGTAAACATCATCTCAGTTTATCCAACTTGTAAATTGCTACAAATTTCAACAAGTGGTAAACATATTCTTCTTCTCTCTGCCCCCTGCATGGCTTCCACATACTCCTTTGTGAACCTTATAAAAGGTCTTCAACACATGTACACTTGAAAAACATTTTCAGCCACATAGGGTGAGCATAAAGACCAATAGAAAATATTTCAAAAACTAAACATGCACCACCAACATAAATGATCATAATGCAATACATATATACAATATGCCCAAATGCATTTTCAAATCCATTTGATTTCTCAACAAAATCCTTTCTTTCCAATTACCAAAACCTTACGTTTAACCAAAATGTTTTTTCCAAGTTCAAAACATCTGTTTGATATGAAAGCCTTTTCCAAAAACCAATCTAGGTATCTCAATACCAACTAGCAAAAACATTACTAAATCAAATGCGACTACATCGTTGAACAAAAGCAACTACCTTACTCAAAACATTTACAAACATCATGTTCCAAAACCAACATAATAGTAAATAAAATGGGTAAATCTCCAAAACAAATGCAACCTTTCGCGAAAATTTCATCCGTAAGAAATTGCAAACTGACACCCATGTAAGCGTAGACTATACAAGCACTACTATTGCCATTTTACAGATATTTTGTCTGCGGGATCGGCACCTATGTATACGTGCGGCTTTTAGGAGTTTCACGATGGAGACTCAAGCCAACTTATTTCAACAAGACAATACTTACTTCCCAGATTCACCATTTCATTTACACCTTTTCAATAGTAGAATACATGTAGCTCAAAATATTAATTTTCCAAAACAATGCAAATGTTCCAAAACATATATGAGAATTTCCAAAAACCTCTTTCCAAAACATACAGTTTCAATTTCCAAAATCCATTACATACTTCATGATATGAATGATTTCAAATTGCCTAATGCACATGCAATTTCTAACACACGGCGATGTTATCCTCCACTGATAACCAAAACAATTATCTCTAATGCAATAATCAAAAGATATTAATATAGATATATTTTTCAAAAGAGTAACAACAACCATTTTCAAAATCCCACCACCATTTTCTTCCCATCTCTTACAAAACCAACATCATTTTTCATTGCTTTCCAACACAAGCCAAAACTCATAGTTTTAGAACAACACCTCATTGTCTTTCAAAATCACTTTTGAATAAAGGAAAGCCACAATGTCAACATATCTCAACCACCAATACAAAATCATAACCTTGTTCAAGAACTCATTTGAAAGATCTCTCTTTTACATTTCAAATTCAAACCCTAAGTTTAATCCAAAAGACCCAAATCCATAGATCTTTTGAAATAATAAATAACTAGGGTAAAAATCATACCAAATGACTACCAAATATAAATAACAAAATACGCCACAAATATGCTACCAAACTCATATTTGAGTTTAGGAAATAGACCCTACCTCTTGAAGCGAAGAGAGAGAGAGAGAGAGAGAGAGAGAAACCTCAAGGACACCGAAAACCAACTTTGCTCTGATCAAAAGAAAGCTATCGATGTGCTCTACCTTTTTTGTCAAAGAGACTTGAGTAAAGAAATCAACAGATCTGGGTGTATTCGAAGAGAGAATGTGCATTTTAGATAGAGAAGCTTTAGATCTAGGGTTTTCGGAATGTTTAGAGAGAGAGAGAGAAATGAAAAAGTGACTAAAAAAGGTGATTCTACGATCTGATATATGCGCAGACCACTTGAGCATCAGAACTGATGCTCGAGCATCCAGACATAAAAAGTGTGACAGATGAAGCACATGAAGTGACCACTCGAGCGTAGAATACAAACTCTGAAAATTTTTGTAGACAGAAGACCACCGCTCGAGCACGAAAAGCATCGCTCGAGCAAACACCACTCGAGCTCAAGTAAGACTGCTTGAGCAAAGAATGCAATTCCCAATATCTCTAAAAAGTACTGGAAGTTCACAAAGACCGCTCGAGTGCAGGAACTGCCACTCGAGCGAATAGGCAAAACATTAACGGGTCGGGTCTTAACCAGAATCGCTATAAGAAAAATCTCAAAAGCTTTCAATTTCATGAATCTCAAGTAAAAAGACATCTCAGTCTCATAATTCAGTCATAAATTTAAAGAATTGAAGGTTAATTCCATTTGAGCATATCATTGTTCAATTTAAAAAATTAGGGTTTTCATTAAATTTGGGGCTTTTGCCCTTCCATAATGTAAATTGCTATTTTTTAACTAAAATCTTCATAATACATAAACATTAGTATAAGTTTTGAGAAAATATATGAGAAACTCCACTTTTGAAATCAAAACTCACTTCTTTGTAAACTCAAACATTAATCATAAAACCAATGTCACAATAATACAAATAAACATCCTTAAAGTAAAGAGATACCAAGTTAAAAGTAATATTACCTCCAAGATGAGATTAGAGAAACTAAATCAAGTGGATTCCTTCGAAAATCCAAAATCCAATCGGTTAAAAATGTTGATCTTCACTTGTTCATCATCTTTAATGCAAGATCCATGGTGGATTGTTGTTGAAAAATGGATGAAATCAAGGTTTTGAGGGCTAGGGTTTTGGGTATGGAGGAGAGGGAGAGAAAAAAGGAAGAAAGAATAAAGATTTTGGACCAAAAACTTATTTTAAAGTGCCTGATATCGACCAGATCGCTCGAGCGGTCAAAGCCTGGCTCAAATGGTGAAAAAGAACTCCCAGAATCTCTAAAATTTGCTCAAACCACTTGCGTGGTAAAAGTTCGCTCGAGCGGACATGCTTCTAGCACAAATACTATAATTCAAACAGACAAAACTCTCTTGTCCAGACTCCGTTTTAGGTTGTTCTTGTGTCTAAATCGAAGTCCCAGAATCAAGCTTTCCAATGGTTCTAGCATCACATCCAAATTCAAAGTGTGGAAAGAGGAAAAGGAAAAAAAATTGAAGACTACTCATGTAATAATTATCCAAATGTGTTGATTTAGTTAATCGATCGACTATTACCCACGCGGCATCATTACCCCGTTGTGTCCTCGAAAGACCCACAACCAAATCCATCGTGACATGCTCCCACTTCCACTTGGCTATAGGTAAGGGTTGCAAAAAGCCCGCTGGTCCCTAGTGCTCAGCCTTCACTTGTTGATAAGTAAGGAACCTCGAAACAAACAAGGCTACGTCTTTTTTGATCCCCCTCCACCAAAACTGGCGGCTAAGCTTCTAGTACATCTTTTTGTCTCCTAGGTGTACCGCAAGGCATGAATGGTAGAACTCTCGGAGTACCTCCTCCCTACAAGATTCTGGCACAAAAAAAGGGGTTTAGATACCTCACACTCGAGTCAGAATACACATTCAAACCCTTCTTGACCTTTTCACTAGCTATCTTCCCTCAGATGGCGTCCACTTCATAATCACCCCGCTGTGCTTCTATGACCCGACTCACTAGCGTAGGTTGTACAACTACAGTGAACAAAATAACCGACTCAACGGACACACTAAGATGCAAGTCAAACTCGCCAATAGCACCCAACATCTCCAATTCTCGGATGGCAATAGTAGCTACACTACTTACGGATTTCCTACTTAAAGCGTCAGCCACTACATTGGCCTTCCGTAAATGATAGTGCAACTCAAAGTCATAACCCTCCATAAATTCCATCCATCTCATCTGTCTCAAATTCAAATCTTTCTATGAAAAGAGATACTTCAAACTCTTGTGATCAGAAAACACCTCAAATCTCTCACCATATAAGTAATACCTCATGATCTTTAAGGAAAAAATCACTGCTGCTAGATCTAAGTCATGATTAGGATAATTTCTCTCATATGTTTTCAACTGCTGCAAACTGTATGCTACCACTTACCCTTCTTGCATTAATACATAACCTAACCCTTCTCGAGATGCATCACAATAAACTGAATAACTTAAACCCCTCTCTAGAATAATCAACACTAAAGTAGTGGTGAGTCTAACCTTAAGCTCTTGGAACGACTTTTCACAAGTCTCACTCCACACAAACTTCACCCATTTCCTCATCAATTTGGTCAATGGTGAGGCCAAACTAGAGAAGTCTTTCACAAAACGTTGGTAATACGTGGCTAAGCCCAAGAAACTCTGAATCTCAAAGGCATTCTTAGGTTGTTCCCAATCCTACACTGCCTCTATCTTAGAAGAGTCTACTGTTACCCCTTCCCTAGATACCACATGACCTAAGAACTTAACTTCTTTTAACCAGAACTCGCACTTCCTGAACTTAGCATATAAATGGTGGGCTCTAAGTAACTCAAGTACGACTTGTTTCCTCGTGTTCCTCCTCACAGGGTGAGTAGATCAAGATGCCATCAACAAAGACAACTACAAAATGGTTTAAGAACTCGTAGAAAATTCGATTAAGCAAATCCATGAACGAAGTCGGTGCATTTGCTAGCCCAAAAGGCATCACTGAGAACTCATATTGGCCATACCGCATACTAAATGCCATTTTCTGAATATCCTCCTTCTTCACCCTCAATTAGTGATAACCCAACCTCAATTCAATCTTAGAAAACCAACAAGTCCCCTTCAGCTGGTCAAAAATATCATCTATACGAGGTAATGGGTACTTTTTTCTTAACAATTACGTGATTCAACTTCCAATAATCGATGCATAGCCGCAAAGTACCATCCTTCTTCTTAACAAATAGAGTCGATGCTCCCCAATGTGAAGTACTAGGTCAAATGAAACCCTTCTCTAACAATTGTTGGAGTTGAATCATCAACTCATACAACTCAGTGGGTGAAAATCTATACGGTGCTATGGAAATCGGTGTCATGCCAGGCACTAAGTCAACGGAGAACTCGATCTCCCGGTGGGATGGCAAACTAGTAAGATCCTTAGGAAAGACATCCGGATATATACAAACTACTCTCGGCAATTCAACTCGGACCACATCACTCTTACTACGTAAGAGAGTTGCAAGAAGATAACTACGCTCGCCCCTACAACGAGGGTCATAAACTGGCGATAAGACTCTATCAGCTCGGTCCCCTAGAAAATAATAACACTCACCACTCGAAGTGCACACTGTAACTCTCTGACAATAACAATCTATAATATCATGACATGAAGACAACCAATCTATACCTAAGATGACATCGAAACTCGATATGTCTAGCAATACAAAAGCAAAAGGAAGTCAGCGACCAGAAACCTCAATCTCACAACCGTGACATCCTTGGTCCAAGTCAAACTTACCCCCAATAGGAGACTCTACCCTGAGTGAAGATGCTAACTAAGCCACTTCTAACCCAAAACCTGATGCGAATGCAAACACAATAAAGGAATGAGATGCACCAGTATCAATCAACACATTGGCAATAGAATTAAACAACAGAAAGTAACCTTTCAAAATAGAGGGTGCTGGTAACAGATCTAGCGTGGTAATAACATACACTCGCCTCGTACGTCTCTGCTCCACCTGCTCACCACTTGAAGCATATGACTGATAAGCTGATTGAGCCAAAGAGGCTCCCTGCGTGGCCCTCAAGGCCTGCACTAACTGGGTAGGTTGATGGCTCTGTGTCTGTCTCGAACAAGACACACCAAGTGTGCCACCTGTTTGAGGGCAAAACCTCCTCAAGTGTCCCGACTCTCCACACTGATAACAGGTAGGCAGTTGCCCTCTCCCCTAACTCTAGCTTGTGGACGAGTCACAGACAGCGCAGACTGTAGCCCTCCTCCTCTCTGCAGACAAACTGGAGACTTATAACCTAGCTGGCCACACTTAAAGCAAGTGATCCCACCCTGACTACCCCTCCCTAAACCAGAACTCAATGTAGGAAAAGTGGATTTGAACTGTGCTTCCTAGGACTACTGTGGAGTGGAACCCTCGTTTCTCCCTGAACCTCCTGACTCCTCTGCCTGGAGCCCTTTATCCTCTCATTCTTCGCCTGAATCACAATCTCTAAATGAGCAGCCACCACTATAAGACAATCGTAATCCCTAATAATAGACCCAGCCATCTTGAAAAAGAGCCAGGCCCTCAGTCGCTTCATAAACTCGACACAACGGCATTCCTCCATCGCCACAAGCTCCGGTGCAAATCTAGAGAGGCTAGTAAAGGTGGCCTTAAACTCTGCTATAGATGTGTTCAGCTTCTTGAGCTTTAAGAATTGATCCCTCAACTTCTCCCTAGCAGTGGGAGGCAAGAAACTTGTCCTGTAAGGCTTTGACAATGGCCTCCCAAGTCACCCCAATGCACCCACGTGTATACTTCCACCATTGACTCGCATCTCCCTTCAGGTATAAGGATGTCATGGTCACTCTCAAACCATCATCCTCGATGCCAAGCATATCAAATATCTTCACCATCTACTCTAGCCACTCATCTACCTTCAGTGGCTCTTTCGGATCTCCTAAAAACTCGTCCAGACTCGATTGAAAGAACTCCCTCTTCAAAAAAGATGGCCCTATCCTGACAACATGGGCCTAGACTTGATTCTCAACACTGAGAATATCCATGGATTCCTTCAAAGCACTAACCATTTCCAGGGCCAAAGTGTCCATGGCTTGCTGACCTACTGGCTTGGCCGTAGTAGCCTGACCAACTCCCACATCCTGCGCTAGAATGTCATTCGATAATGGCACTTCCTACCACTTGGGCTTACCACGCCTACCACCACCACGTCCACGTCCCAACATCCTAATAAAGACAACACAACAAATTAGCACATTCACAAATATGCCGAAGCTAATTTACTCAAGTCCTAATGTGGTGGACAACACACAATTCACTCCCCATAAACACTTAATCACATCAATACAAATGAATTTCCTTTCTAGATAGTGACCGTCCCGCATCATTGCCAAAGTTCTAGTTAGAAATAGCAATGATCAAGTGCTCTTCTAACAGGACTTTTAGAGACTCGTAGACCCAATCAATATCTAAGAAATTGAATCGCATACTCATTTAGTCACATAAGCATGTTATCACTTAGTATACCAGGTCTATTCATAATACCATCTAACATGAGAACTCATTGTAGTAAAAATCACATCCCACGATCCCAAAGTATTCAAACCCGATAGCTTTGATACCAAGTTGTAACGCTCCAAAATAATTAACATTAACTCATCTCATATTAGTGGTATAATTGATCAACAATCTCATAACTTCTATTCATTGTATCCTCGATCGCTACAAAAGATGACATATGCAATATATATTCATCAATCCAAGATTTTGAATCTATAGCATATGGCATGGATATACAAGACTAAAAGAGAAACAGAAGCAGGTAATGAAATGCCTTAATGGCTACAACTTACCAAGACAATGCTTGGTTAAAAAAAAAATGAGTTTAAACTAAATACAAGTAAAGCCCTAAGCTTAAACAAAATAATTACATCAAGAAACCAAAAATGAAGCCTTCAGTTCCACTTCCTCCTAAGCTACGTCCTTGGTGGAGGTATGTCATCAGTACCTGAAAGTTGTTTTCCACATAGGGTGAGCAGTAGCCCAGTAGAGATACTCTAACACAGTGTATGGATCTTAGCAAAATTATAAGGTGAATCCACATGCATGCCATTTGTCAAACATTCCTTGTTTTCCATCTCCAAACAATGTAATGCCAGATTATAAATCAACTCATGAAAATAATCATTTTATAACAGAAAACTAGGTAGTGGATACACAACACTGGGAATCTCTAGGTATGTGTCTACCAGTAGGTTATACAAGCACTACCAAAGCCATTTTACTAGTATTAACCGGAAGGATTGACGTCTAACCATGTGGCTTTGTAGATTTTCACCAAGGACACACTGGCCAATATCATAACTACAACCACAACCCCTAACTAGATTCACCAAGGTATTCACCCATTTTTTTCAAAATTAATACATTTACATTGTTCAATATGAAATGATGCTCAAGGCACAATGTATGCGAAATTTGTTTCAATTCAACCTAATCCTCATGCAATGTTTACAACAATCAAGACTATCCTCCACCGATTGCCCAAAACAAATATTTCTATTCGATAGATAATTTCCAATCAAAAGATACAATTTCATCAATTACAATGGGAGTGATATTACATATCCAACTCCACCATCATTATCAACATAAACATTTTTCCAATTTCACAATACCCAATATCATTTTCCATTTCCTTTCACAAATCCAAATATACAAAATTTAGGGAAAAACCTCCATTTTCTTACAAAGTTAATTTTAAGAAAAGATATCCACTATTTTAACCTATATCAACCATAACTATATCCCCACAACCATTTTCAAGAGTCCATTTGGAAAATCCCTCTTTTGATTTCAAACTCAAACCCTAGGTTTTTCTATAAAAAAAATCCCTGCATCAATAACCATTTTCAAAGAGCAAATAACTAAGCGAAAACTCATTTAAAAGAGTCAAACAAATCCCTACCTCAAAGTAGAAGACAAGAAGAAATGATGGGTAGAACTTGACGCAACCGAAAACACTAACTTCTCCGATTAGAATGAAGCCCTTGACGTGCTCTATCTTTTACACCAAAGGACTAGGGTAAAGAAATCAACGAGTTTAGAGTATTTGGAGCTAGAGTATAAGATCTAGAGAGAGAAGGTAAAGTTTTAGGGTTTTGAAATGTTTAGAGAGAGAGAGAAATGAAAAAGTGACTCAAAATGGCCTTTTGTCGCTTCTCGGACTGATATACGCATAGACCACTTGAGCAACCAAAACATTGCTCGAGCAAACAGACACAATAAGTGACATCGCTTAAATGACCAAAACCACCATTCGAATGCACAGTGATCCCTCTTAGTAGTTTTGTAGACTGCAAAGGATCACTCGAGCGCAAGAAGTGTCACTCGAGCATAGATGTCACACTCTCAGTAGTTTTACAGACTGTAAAAGTCCACTCGAGCGCAAGAAAGCCCCGCTCAAGCAAAGAAACAAAAATCTAGGCAACAACGCATGGAAAAACTAACTTCCCAACTTGTTTCAAGCACAACCAAAACTCCCAATAGCAAAACTCAACAAGCATTAAGATGGAAAAGAGGTGAACAATGGTTAAGTACATGGGTTCTTGAATTCAAAAGCAAGAAAATGGTTCGGGTCTAAACCAGAATCGTTATGGTCTCTCTATTGACTTTAATTTGAAAACCTCACCCGAGCACTTAAGTGTCCTCTCCATAACCACTTGAGTTGTAGTCCGTGTTAGGAAGTGAGGTTTGTCAAATAAGGATTATTTGGCTTTAGACTGCTTATGTGCTCTACATTGTGTCCATTCAAATTTTGCGAATTCATAAGAGAAAAAAAATAAAATTATGAGAGAAACAAATAAGAAAAAATTGTTCACATTCTATTTTTTGCTTTCTATTTGATTAAGTTGGAGAGTGAAACTATTAAAACTTATCAAAATATAGAATGCTACTATATATACTCGCATAGTAAAAAAATTAAAAATATTTTTGTTACGTTATACTACTTTGTGGTAAAAATTATTAAAAATGAATCTATAATGTGAACTCGTAAAGTGAAAGTTACTAATTATTGTGATTATATTATGACTATTGTGGTTATGAACTATTTGATTCCTGTTAATGCCACTTGTCTTGTTTTAATACATACCTATCCTTTTATTTCAAGAATTGCATAGCCAAGTACACTATAACACCAAACTTTATGAACGACAAATAACCAGAAGAGAAAATCAACTATGTTACATTGTTATATTATTATACTTGCTATATTTGTTGTTGACATTATACAAATATATCAAAATATGGTGTGTGACATATATATAATTTGTTAATTGGTTATCGCCCCTCAATATTGATAGAGATGCCTTACTGTTGGAACATATTTTGTTGCATTGTGATCGAAGATCAACACCTGACAAGCTTTGAATTGTGAATGTAGGTTGTTTTGGATGTGGAAGTTCCATTTCATTACTTAGCATAAGAACCACAGTAGACATTGTTGGCCTATCTGCAACGTGGTCCTGAACACAAAGAAGGCCAATATGTATACATCTCATTACTTCAGACCAGGAACATGAATCAATCACTACCACATCCACTAAGTCTGATGCTCGGCTTTCGTTGTAGAATTTCCATGCCTAAAATAGTTCCACATATGTCCATATATGAATTACTAGAACCACATATAATGGTGCTGACTAACAATATTTAAAAGCATGTAAAGGTGAAATTAGCGCACTTACATAACCAAGGAGGTTCAAATATTTTTCATGATAATCGAAACAGGTATTCCCCATGCCACTGACCATCTCTAGCAGGAAAACACCAAAGCTATAGACATCTGACTTCTCTGAAAATAGCCCTCCCATTGCATACTCGGGAGACATGTATCCGCTACATTTGATTAGAAATTATTACATTTATGTTTACCCAAAATTATAGGACTTCCAATCAATAAATATAATGTAATTGTTCTTAAAAAATTAAAGATCAAAAAAAGGAAAGGGACAAACATATTTATTGAATCACTTATATTGCCTCAATATATATTTAGTCATTTCACTAAATGATAAACAAAAATAAAATTGATGTACTAAAATGAAAATAACTTAGCCTCATTTGTAATTCTAGTCTCTATCCCAATCAAAGATATATTTTAAGTTCATTTTAAAAGTGGTGAGCTTGTTGTGGTCCCTATTAGTGGCTATTTCCATTATACTTTTATTTGTAGTATTTCAAACATAAAATATTCCATATCAATACATAACTGCATCAATTGGAAAAATAGTTGGCAAAAGTGAGCAAAATCTATTGAAGAAAAGAAAGGATTCTTACAATGTTCCCACCACTCTGTGAGTGTTCGCCAGTTCTTGCGTCACTTGGAAAGTTCTAGCTAACCCAAAGTCTGAAATTTTTGGATTCATGTCATCATCTAAGAGAATATTGCTAGCCTTCAAATCTCTGTGAATAATCCTCAAACAAGAATCACGATGGAGAAAAAGAAACCCTCTAGCAATACCCTGAATAATGTGGAAGCGTTTAGCCCAATCAAGCTGCACCCTTTTCGTTGCATCTAAAGCATGAACAAGAAGAAAACGAGTCTAAAAATTTCTTTCCATAGTGCTGGACATAGTTTTAGTAACAATATTGAATGCTGTGAACTATTTACGGGAGGAAAGATGAGACTATAAACCAACCAAAGAGAAAAGTGTCCAAGCTTTTGTTTGTCATGTACTCATAAACCAATAGCTTCTCTTCCCCTTCAATGCAGCAACCCAAGAGCCTAACTAGATTCCTATGCTGCAGTTTGGATATCAATATGATCTCATTCTTGAACTCTTCCATGCCTTGTCCTGAATGCCTCGAAAGTCTCTTCACTGCCATTTGTTGCCCGTCTTCTAACTTTCCCTGTATTCCACCAAATTTTTTAGTTAGTACATCAAATATATGTCAACTTAATTCATATATTTAAGAACATAACTACCTTATAAACAGGTCCAAATCCTCCTTCCCCAAGCTTGTTTCTTGTGCTGAAGTTATCGGTAGCGGCTAATATTTTATCAAAGCCAATAATTGGTAGCTCTGAAGTGTCCATTGAATCAACCATTTCAAAGTCAAAAATTGAACCATAGAACCGAAAATTATTTAGATTTCTCAAATTTGAAATATGTTAATAATCATAGTCGCTTGTTACAATTCAATTTCTTAGGTTTTTGTAATTGCCAATCCTGTTTGACAAAACTCTCTTCAGTTGTAATTTTATTCACTATTTTGTTTCAGTGAGGCTATGAGTGTTTAGATGCGAATCCAACCTAAATTATGCCTATGTAGAGGAGTTTGTGATCTTGAGCCTTTCATGTTTACCACTTTGCTGATTGTGTACGGGGATCAAGCGGTGAATGTTGCGCTCAAGCAATCGGCCTATATGTTTTGCACCGCCTTACTCACACCGCTCGAGCGATGAAGTGTGCGCTCCAGCGGTCTTTGCAATCATGTTTACTATAAAGTGTGTCGTTTGTTAATTTTAGGGTTTAAGCCTTCCAAATTCTGGGAGAGCAAACCTATCAAGGTTTTCTATATTGGAGGGTATTTTTTTTTAAGTGTTTCCTTGATAATTTTAGAGTGATCGGTGGATCTACGAGTTTCATATTGACATCATCAAGGGGTTTGTCTTTCTATTCACAAAGAGAGAGGTGTTCTTTGGTGGATTCCGGAAAATTTGGGCTTGAAGCTTTGGTAGATTCTGAAGTGGCTCATTGTCGTGGATTCAACATCAATATTGTGGATTGAACGTTGGTCAAGACAATTACGAGGTGAAGATGGTGGTGGAAGAGGCACATCTGGGTCGATTCAATTCGGGCGTTGATTCGCTAAGTAAGTGAAAGTACACATGTCTAATTTCTTTTTATCTTCTTAGTGGATCCTTTTGTGGTTTTGGCCCATCTTTTGTTTTTCTTATCACAATTGGAGGCGCTCCAATTGTGATTTTTTCCACGTTAAGTCATTTTGTCGATTTGTTGATTTGTTACTGATTGTTTGATTGTGATTAGTATTCACTATTTAAAATTAAAACATAATCACGAATCAATATCTCAAAGATTTTAGTTTTTTCACAATTATATAGCCTTCTTACCTTTTCAATGTGCTCTCCACCTGTGCAAACCATATATGAAGGCACCCAAGAGGACAACCCCAGAAATTGTTGTAAAGCTAATGATGAATTTTTCGTCATTTTTCTTATCTTTTCCTGAAAAAAAAAATGAAAAGAATAATGAGAAACAAATTACAAATTAAAAATGATATTACTAATCCTAAGATATTAAGGCACAAATAAATTAACTTTACCCTGCTCTGAATACGAAAGGCGAAGGTAGTGGTCGTTCTCGGCAAGTGAAAACTGCTGAACATCCATAAGCCCTCCAGCCCAAACCATACACCCTATTCCAGTCACATATGCATATGCCACACAAGAACAGTTACTCAGGCACCATTGTTGGCAACCTGAGGAACCCTTGTACAAATATTCAAAATGATCCGGCAGCTTCATACTTCTCAGCTTCCAAAATCCATCATTTTGAGCCTTTCCTGATGATGTGCTACTAGTGTTCTTTTGGCATTGCAGGTCAGTTTTCCTCACACAACCACCTATCCAATTTCCTTTCTTCCAATCCTCAATTGAGTTTGGTACAAACCCTTTCAAGCACTCACAATTTGGAAACTTATTCTTATTGCAATTCCCAAAAGGTCCACAAACCCCATAAATATGACATCGATTGGCCGGAACCATCCAAGAAACAGATGGGTTCTTCACTTGTTCATCCGTAAACATTCTCTTCAAAGTTCCATCTGCTGTTAAGAACAGAAGGTGGACATAAGAGGTGTTGTAAACATCCCATGTCATATACACACTTCCCTGCTGAGTATCGTGTATGAGGTTAAATCCATTGAAGTAGCCGTCCCCAGCACCCAGTACCCCTATAAACTTCGATCCGTCCCATGGACCACTTCTCCAATATGGCATGGAACCATTCCAAATGAAAACCTGCAGTGGTGTGCCCATTGAAAACCCGCAAACAAACTTTTCAGGAGATGGGTCATCTTCAGTCAGCCAGGAAGCCATGAAGCGTTTCTCTCCTGTTTTGGTGTTCATTCCTAGCATCATTCCTGGTAAAAAAGTGTCACAAGGATAGTTAAAGCTCTCCCACAAGACCAATCCAGAGACACTATCTTTAAGAGTAAAGTTTCCCCTGTCTGAAAGCACTGCAATTGAGTTATTGGGATGGACAGAAACATTTGTCAACCAGACACTGTTGTTCAGGCCATCAAGTAGTCTCAGATTTCCATCTTTACCAATTGTTAGATTTGAAGAAGCAGAGTCTGTTGCAGTAACTATAAGTGGATTGTCTCTGTTTGCCACCCATACAACTTTTCGATCATGTATTGGTATGTTCTTGTACCAAATCCGAACATATTGCTTACAGAAATTGATTGGAATGAAGAAGCCTAACTCAAAGATTTGGCCAGAGGAGATGAGAGTTTGTCTTGCTGAGATTGGTTGTGATCGTGTTAAAGTATCAGTTGCAGTGCAGTGTTGTGATGGAATAGTGAATAAGACAAACAAGAGGATTGGGAATGAAAGAAAAGAAAAAGGAATTCTGTATTGGATACTCATTTCCTTTTAAATATTCTCTCTGTCTTGCGCTGCTTTGCTAAATGCCTTCACATAACTTGATTTTTATTTTATGCTCACGTAACTTATCTCTAATTATTATTATTGAAATCCACCACTCATTGTATCTATACTCTATTGAATATAATGTCGATAGTAGGTGGTGTTGAATTCACCCATGGGAAGGCAACAGGGAAAGTCAAGAATGGCAACCAACCAAGTCAAGGTTGACGGCCAAGAAGAGGGTTGGCAGCTTGGAAGACTTCCTCACCTCTATAATGTGTATAAATAGAGGTTGAGAGGAGAGGTGTTAAGTGTGAGTGAGTGAGCAAACCGTGAACCAAAGAGTGCGAGAGATTTCAGGCGGAGAGACCGTCTCTCTTGGTGTGAGCGAGGGAGACGGGAGAGTGGCTGAGTGAGGAGAGTGTGAGCTCCTCCTCTATTGTAATCTTTCTGTAATCTCCCCATTGGTATAGTGATAACCAGTTACTCTCCCGTGGACGTAGGCTTTGAGGCCGAGCCACGTTAAATATTATGTCTCCTTGTGTGTGGGTGTGTTTTTCTGCTTACAATGATTTCTACAAGGTCTTGGGCGGGATCCTAGTTCCCAACAAGTGGTATCAGAGCCTCGTCGGTGGCGTTTCGGAACAAAAACGGCGTGTTGTTCGAAACTGCCCAGAAATCAAGTTGCTCGAAATCAGGTTTTGAGCACACCAGGAGCAAGGTCTCGACGAGAGGAGTCGAGAAATGCAAAGCAGAGCCCCAGAGGAGCCTGGACGCACCCTCACGCGCCACCTGAAGAAGGCGCGTGAGGCCCACTCGCTGCACGCGCTGCCACGCGCCGTGCAGGACACCGGCGTGTAGGCCCAGTCTCGGACGCGCGCCATACGCGCGACGAATGGAAGAAGACGAGTGGGGGCAGCGCATTCCCAGCACGCGCAGGCCACGCGGCGCCCCGTCAGTGGCCGCGTCAGCAGCCAGGTCAGCACACGTGGCAGTCCACGTCATCGCCGAGTCAGCACAGGAATGCCACGTCAGCACTGCCACGTCAACACGCGGAGGAGGAGATCCAGTGCGACGCGGCAAGGGTGCAGCGCAGGAGGAAGGATCCGGTGCAACGCGGCTAAGGTGTAGCCGCAGATCTGAGGCGTACAAAATGTGTTGGCTAGATCTAAGCCATTCGGAGTCCATTTTTAGCGATCCAATAGTGCTTTCCATCTATTTGGAGTATTCCGGACACATCCGTACAGTCAGATTTTGGAATCGGAGTTTCTGCGAAAAGAAGGCAGATTAAAGTGGCAGATGGCATCAGGTGCAGTGGACGGAATATTCTGTTGGCACACGGAATATTTCCTGAACTTCTGAAAATTGCAATTTGGCTCAGAATTTTCAGAAAAATTGTGGTGTGGCCCAACTTTTGGGGATATTTTTCAGTGAGGTCCCCGGAAGTGCAGCGAAGGTTGGTCCTAGCTAAACGGACCGTTCCGGACGCAACCGCGAGGTCAGAATAGTGAAATTCTGAACGGTTTGGAAAGATTGTCAAAACATGGGAGTTTGTCATCTTCAATATTCGAAGGAAGGTTACCGGATATTATGGAACGCTGCGGATTCACTGAAGAGGTTAGAATGGGCAGATTCTGACCAGATTGGACAACCAGATACAGATTGAGATAGATCATTGAAGACCAGAGGAGATCAGGCTTGATCAAATGGCATGTCGAGGGAGATCAAGATTGGTCAAGGGCGATTAGAGGATTGCAGACATGATTATCTCAAGATCAACAATGTCTAGGAAAGTTCTGTCAAAAAGACACTGTCTAAGGAGGCTGGTTCTTAAGTAGGACCGGTTGTGACCCCACCAGTCTTTCCTGGGAACTTTCCTGGTTGT
>JAPPVO010000016.1:65215663-65357874 GCA_030407325.1 Camellia japonica | reverse complement strand
ACATGACCAGGAGTGGGCGGTACTTTAAGCCCCCACACTTGGACCAACCAGAAGCATCGGGGAAGGATAAGGAGGCAGAGAAATAGAAAGATAAACTGCCAGAAGAAGAAGCTGTATTGAAGCAGCTAAAGAAGATTCAAGTAGACATATCCATTTGGGGATTGCTTATGGCTTCACCGGTGCACAAACAAGTCGTCCTATAGGTAATGGATAAGGCTAAGCTTTCTATTGACACAACCCCCGAACAGTTAGTGGGACTGGTTTTCCCAGGAGGCGCTTCACCAACTTTGACTTTTATAGATAAGGAATTGCCGCCTAAGGGCTCCGAGCATAACAAACCACTATACATCTCTATTGAATGTAAAGAGAAGTGGATACCAGTTGTCTTGGTTGATACAGGGTCTGCAATTAATGTGTGTCTATCGCGCACAGCCTATGCTATCGGTTTGAAGCCAGTAGACTTTGTACCAGCGGCCCAGGTGATTTGGGCTAATGACAACACAAGCCGGGAAGTGATAGGGACAGTTCGGATCAGAACGCAGGTTGGACCGGCGAAACAGGACATTGAGTTTCATGTCCTGGATATTCCGGCCACTTTTAACTTACTCCTTGGACAGTCGTGGCTACACCAAGTGAGAGCTGTCTCTTCCACTTTGCATCAGATGCTAAAGTACCCCCATAGGAAGGGGGTAGCTATTGTTTTTGGAAATTTTCCTATACATCCTCCGCCGGAAGTCACTACACTGGTACTGGAAATTGTACACGGTGATGAGGATGTCTTTTTGTCTGGGTTCACCTTGGCCGAGGCACGGGTAGTGCAAGATATTCTGGCTATTGATGAAGGGTTTCATGTCAGTGCTCAATCCGTCTACCTCATGAATAAGCTGCAACATGTACCCGGAATGGGATTGGGAAGGAGCGACCGGAAGGGCGTTGCTGCATTGGCCGAAGTGCCACATAACCCTCATACCTTTGGTCCAGGTTACACGCCTACCAAAGAAGACTGGGTGAGAAAGGGGATGGAAATGGCAGGAAGAGCCAAGGCTAAGCAATGTCGGAAGCCCTATGAGCTTGTACATAGACTAATTCAAGGAACCCTGAACAGATGCTTTGTCCGGGTAGGGGAAGATTTCCCATTCTACGGCTTTCCTAAGCCATGGCTAATCTCTGAGAAATGGCGTTTCCTCAACTTTGAGGTCTTCTTCGACCTACAGTTTCAAGGGGACGAAGTTGTAGAAGAGCAGACTGACCTACCAGCTGAGACTAAACAATGTACAGAGGATGAGTCCGATAGCATAGAACTTGAGCTGGGAGTAGCGCTGGCTTGTCTCCTTTTGGATCCTCAGATCAAACTGGAGAGCTTGGGGGATAACTTCACCGTTTCCATGATTGGAGATCAATCGGCTGTGGACCCTTCTGGTGGTATTCTGGATGCATCTATCGCACCTTCCTCGTTTGGTAGTTCGAAGAGGGCTTTTTGTCCAACAATTTTGAATCAGGTAGTGAACCGGAATCTGATTCCACAGAGTTTATGGAGTCGGAATCAGATTCCAGTTTTTCTGAGTCGGAGTCTGGTATTCCTTGGGTTGATAACCCGGATGCCGTTGTTTTGTCCAGGTCGTCTTTTTCCTTTTATTTTGAGCCCGTTGTAACCAAGGATTTGGACAAGCTGGAAGTTGTGAATGAGAATGGTACCACTGCTATTTCTGAGTACTTTTCTGTGCCACTTGTATATTGCATTGATCATGACTGTCAAATTTTTCATAAAAACGACGAGGAAGGAATTCGTCTAGTTTTGAAACATTTGATTGATCGAGAGGAGGAGAGATTTGTAAAACCCCTGGTTGTTCAAATCACTTCAATTAATGTGGGTACTAAGAAGGGTCCGTGTCTGGTCCAGATCGGGTCCACGTTGTCTTCGGAGGAACGCGAGCACTTAGTCGCTTTATTAGAAGATTTGAAAGATGTTTTCACGTGGTCCTACGAAAACATGCCTGGAATTGATCCTGAGATTGTATAGCACCGGATCCCTCTTGACCCTGAGGCCCGACCCATCAAGCATAAGCTTCGGAGAATACACCCGGATTGGGCTCTAAAAATCAAGGAAGAGGTCACCAAGTAGATAGATGCAGGATTCTTGCTAGTATCTGAGTATCCTACTTCGTTAGCCAACATTGTTCCGGTGCCGAAAAAAGATGGCAGAATTCGGGTGTATGTGGATTTCAGAGATCTGAACAAAACTAGTCCGAATGACGACTTTCCTCTACCGTACATCGACAAATTGGTGGACTTCACTGCAGGCCATGCGTTGTTCTCCTTTATGGATGGATTTTTCGGGTATAACCAGATCTTGATGGCACTCGAGGATAGGGAGAAGGCTGCCTTCACCACGCTGTGGGGAACCTACTGCTACTGGGTGATGCCGTTCGGTTTGAAAAATGCTGGGGGCTACTTATCAACGGGCTGCAACCACGATCTTACATGATATGATCCATAAAGAGGTTGAGGTGAATGTGGACGACATGATTGTCAAGTCCAAGGAAAGAGAGGGCCACTACACCGCCTTGAAGAAATTTTTCCAACGGATCAGAGAATATCAGTTGCAACTAAATCCACAGAAGTGCATTTTTGGTGTCACAGCAAGGAAAATGCTAGGTTTCCTAATCACACAAAGGGGCATCAAAATTGATCCTTCCAAAATCAAGGCCATACTAGAAATACCACCACTAAGGATTGAAAAGAAGGTGCGAGGCTTTCTAGGTAAAGTGCAATTCATAAGACGGTTTATTGAAAAATTTACCTTGACTTGTGAACCACTATTTGGTCTCCTGAAGAAAGGAAAGAAATTCCAATGGGAAGACCGATGCCAGGTTGCTTTTGAGCAAATCAAACAGTATCTACAGAACCCACCCGTGTTGTCATTGCTAGAGCCGACGAAGCCGTTGATTTTCTATCTGCCAGTAACCGACACGACAAATGGGCTATATGCTTGCACAGGAATCTGAGGATAGAGTGGAGAAGGCCATCTATTACCTAAGCAAGAAGATACTAGAATATGAGATCCGTTACACCCCACTGGAGAAGGCTTGCTTAGCCTTGGTATAGGCTACCAGGAAGTTGAGGCACTACTTGTTAGCTCACTCCTTAATTCTAGTTTCGAGATTAGATCCCATCAAATATCTCTTCAAGAAACCAACACTTACGGGTAAGCTAACCCATTGGTTGCTTCTTTTCTTCGAATTTGATCTGAAATATGTGACTCGTAAGTCTGTTAAGGGAAGGGCCGTAATGGAGTTCCTAGCTGATCACCCAGTGGAAGGGGATGAGGCAGTAGAGTATTTCTTCCCAGATGAGGCCATTCTGCAGGTCGAGGAAGAGATTTGGACTATGTACATTGACGGAGCGTCTAATCAGTATGAATTCTCCTAACCAATTAACATGGACAAGTTGAAGAAATACTACCCTTGAGTGGCTCGCTAGGCCGAAAACCCGGAAGGGCGACCTAGGCAAAAGTTAGAGCACAAAAAATTTGTAATAAGAAAAACTGAGCTCGCAAGGTTGAAAACCCAGAAAGGGCGGCCTTGGCATAAGTTTGAGCGTAAAAGGAGAGTGTTAATACCCGAGTGAACCCGAATTGAACTACGTAAGGCTTGATTCCCATCTTCGGGATACGTAGGCAACTTCATTCCGAAGTCCAGCCATAAACACTTCCAAATAAACTGTGTCCATGAGATTGTTTTGGTCATCTTTATCTTTTCTGCATCCAAGAGTTCGGTTGTGGTCTTCACTATAAGAGCTGGTTATAGTGCAGTGCAGCGCTATTCAGACAAGGGGCAACTTTCTAGTTTTTGGATTTGGGGTTGTACATCTCAAGGATAGATTTCGGGTGTGTCCAGTTGTGATCCTTATCGAAGATGGTTTTGAGAAGTTTTAATAAAAGTTGATTTTGTTCAAATTAATCCTTTTACAACTTAGACCATTTTTGGACCAAACGAAAATTTTCCAGTACCCACAACCTTCAATTTCATTGATTTCAATACAGAGTTCTCTACCTCTTGATACAAATCAAAGTTATTTTTTATTACATTCGAAAGGAAAACTTGAAAGTTAGATGAAAGATATAAACTTCGGGCATGGATGAGTCAGGTGTTCCTGCATCCCCTCCCAGAGCTTGTGGAAACTTCAGATGCTAAAGTAGGCCCGGTTTGCACCTCATCTTTAAGCCAGGCTATGCATTCGCCGGAAAGGGCGAAACTGAAACTGGAGTGGGAGCCAGAAGTTCTCTTATCCTCCAAACAGTAGAATATCGAGCTAACTGTGAACCTCGGATTGGAAATGAAGCCGAGTACTCTACCCCCTCTTCTGGGCAAGTCTGGTCGTATCCGAACTGACACCTAAACCGGATGGGAAAATAGAAGACACATTGTATCAAGCCAATCAACTGAATACCAGGCTGTCGAGACATGCTGTAGCTCATCTCAAGTAGATCAAACCAGGGGCAACGCCAAGTGATGTCAACAGCAGATCTGTTGCACACCCAATGGCACCGCCACCCTTCGTTCGGGAAATCAACTAGCTGCTGGCGAAAGAAATAGCCTCGTGCTGAATATGCAGAGCAAGAGTCCACTACTTTCAACCTATCCATGAGCCAAATCAGGGGAGAGATGAAAAATAAAAGAGATCAAAGAATAGAGAGATGTATATGGAGAGAAAAGTGAGAAAGGGGTTTAAGAGAAAAACAGAACTTGAGGGTCGAGTGATGTGAGAAACACATGTGAGAAGGATGGAAAATAGTACCTGCAAGAGTAGTGGACTTCCTGCGAATTTGTTTGTCTCTCGTCTATGGAAAGTGTCCAAGGCCATCAAAGTCTCAGCTAGTGTCAAGCCAATGCAACTCTTGCCCTCTTTCAAGCCTTGAGCTACTTTGATCAAGCAAACGCCAGACCCTCCGAAGCCAGGGGCAAGCAGGAAATGAGCCAACATACACAAGCAGAGGGTATGTTGCTGAAAACCTTGCCAAAGATGGTCACCGCAGTCGCCGGCATCAGAAAATTGATGAATCAAACTAGAAATATCCAACTCTCCATTGTGAACCAAAGAGCGAGCCTCATGTAAAGTGAGCCCACACATCCTTCTTAAAGCTTGGATGTGACCAAAACGTGACAGGGGTAAGATTTCCTTATCATGTCGGGACTCCATCAAAACTTGGAACTCTTCAATTGTCGGACACATCTCTTGTCCCCCAAAGCTAAACACGTGTGACTAGGTTCCAATACCGAGCCACAACATGAAGGAATGAAAAACACAGCGGGGTACGATTCAGCGGGAGTAGTGAATTTATTCTGAAACCTCGAAAATTCAGTTTTTTCGAGCCATCCAAAGCTACAAGCTGTAGACGCACTCCGGAGAACTCCCGAGGAAATCTCGTTTTGTTCTCTAGCTACTACAGTTCGGACTCAAATGTCACGGCTCTTAATCTGACCTTGCAAGGTGCAATGAAGACTGATAAATCACCAAAGAGTCCAAATCCGGCAAATCGTTTTGGAAAATTGATTTTTATAAAGAAGTGCCAAACGTGGACTGCTTTGCCAGATACAGAGTCGCCACCTAAATATTTTATTTTGTGAAAATTTAGGAAACCCTGACTCATGCCTAAGGCCACATGTCCGTCATCACCAAAGTTGCCTCGGCTCGGGAACTTGGGTACGATTGGGGAAGGTCATTTAATGAGCACCCCCGCTCGCCCGATCAAAGATTGGCTTGTACTAAACATGATATTTTGTTTTTGAAAACACATGTGTTCTTATTCCGGTTAATTAGCAAATCTTACTACGTGATGCGCACAACAAACAAGTATAGACTAGATCGCCTAATTTGGAACAAAGCATCGCATATCCATTTGTTTGGAAAATGGTTTGAAGTTTGCTACTCGCAAGTAGGCTAAATCAGAGATTTTGATGAATTGTTCCAATTCAAGTAATCCAACCTTCACCCACAGGCATTCAGGCAGTTATAGTAAATAAACAATTAGCCTCATGCCAAGCATGCTTTCAAGGTAGTCAATAACACACATGCAGTATGCTAAAGCGTAAACACTCACAGTGTACTCCGAGCCAAAACAGAGAACTAGTTAGCTATCTTGCATGATCCTAGTTCATGTTAAGATGGCTAATGCAACACATGCGAAAATGTAACTAAAATAGGCTCGGCTATTCTAGAATGTCATATGAAATGCAACTTGGTAACATGCTATTTGAACCCGTATTCAAGTAATGTATTGAAAATACAATGTAGTTATTATGATGCGCCGAGTCCAGTGCATGCAATACAGATGAATGGATGCAATCATGCAAAGCATAAGGTATGCTAAATTAAACATGCCCTAAAACTAACCATCGTAAGTGGTTAAGTAAAAGGGAGAAAGAAATGGAGGTTGGAAGACATGCATCACACACACGCACGCTTATTACAACAGTGCGCCCTCTCGACGGAGGGACCGAATAAGAAGCTTACTAGCTAATCTAAGCTAATTAAACTAATTATTACAACACAATTAATTAACTAATCCTAGTTAACTAATTATTACAAAACAAATTGAATAGCCAACGCATTAACTAATTAAAGTACAAACCAAAGCAAAAGCAAGCTATCTAAGCATGGCAGCTAAGGAAAGCAGTAAATCAGGAGCTTCAGAGGGAGAGGAATGCATGCATGCCCGGTCGCGTCGCTCGGAAATCCGTCGCGATGCCCCAATTTGCCTCTATTTTCATTTGTTCTCAGAAACTTGCACAAAGCCCCAGAAAGCTGAAACTCCACCTTGGGAATCCTGTGGGAGGGTGGCCGACCACTTTGGGTCTCTAGAAACACCTGCCGACCACTTTTGGTTGTTGAAAAACCAGCAAAGTGGTCGGCCAGCTACTTTTTCTGGCTGATCGGCCAGTTGTTGCTGCTGAATCCCAGTTTTCTACAACAGAGAGCAAGAAAGGGCATGGCAATGTATTTATAAGATATGTGGGCACAACCACCCTCCCTATCATGTCATGAACTCAAGGGAGTGTAGGTTCTCGACCCTCGGGCCACCAATCGCACATTTCCATGCGTGATGGCCGAGAGGCGAAGTTGCACAATTCAATATAAAATGAATGCATAAGTAAACACATAAGGCCTAGAACTCTATCATGTAGGATCAAGAGCGTCGGCGACCGAGAATTGAGGCACGTTTCATCCCTTGAAGTATGAAACGCCCCTCGTTTCTCGTATTTGGACTAACACCTATTCCAAACACAATGCAACACATAACATGGCATGCTCAATGCAATGTAATGCAACCTTAGAATGCAACTTGAACAACCTAACAAGGCTAATGGCATGCACATTGCAAATATCAATTAGCATGCACAATGCCATGATATAACCTAAACATACACAATGCAAGGTATAAGGCATACACAATGCGATGAACATGGCATACACAATGCGATGATCTACATGGCATACACAATGCAACTAGCAACCTAGCATACACAATGCAGGGAATAACATGGCATGCTCAATGCTAAATGCTAAGAACTAGGTGGCATACTCAACGCAAGGCAATCAATGAGGTTCTCAACACAATGTAATGCATGCATGCGCAATGTAATGCAACAAGGGCAACAATATGCAATACACCAAGCATGCAACAACATGCAAACCACATATTCAATGGACTTAAATTGAAATGGACAGACCTCAGCCATGCCAAAACAGTGGCCATAATGCTAAAATGAAGGCACCGAAAACACATACAAATATACATGCCAATTTGCTCACTAATTGAGGCACTAAGTTGCAACTCTCAAGAGCACTTAAAGAGTGAAAAAGCATGGAAGTGTAACAACACTAAATGCACTGAAATGAGGTAAGAAATGATGCCAAATCATTCAAACAACACAAGTATGGCATGCAAAGGTCCTTAAAACTTAAGACAAGCAAAGAGGACTACAAAGGCGGCATGCAATACATGGCACAAATGCATGAACTAAGCACGGACAGAGCTCAAGTAGGTCAAAATAAGGACCTAAACATGCTGAGATGAGGGCTCAAAGGCCTAGGCATGCAAGCATACGAGCTAAGGCATAAACTAGGCAACAATGCATAACACTCAAAGGCACTTAAAGCATGATTGAGGTAGGAACATGGCAATGCTAAAAGCTCTGAAATGTCATGTTAGGTGATGCCAAATCATGTACACAACACAAATGAAGCATGCAATGGTGCTCAAAGCTTGAGGCAAGCAAGAGCACTTATACTACAAGTATACAAAACATGAAGCATGGGGTTAAGGCAACCCAAAATAGTCCTAGTACATGTCAAAATGAGTCTAAAATATGTATGGAAGGAAGCCAAAACAAGCTAGCATGGTGAGCATGAGGCATGGTGCATACATGGCAAATAAGGTGGATTACACTACACCTATTAAGACCAAGTATGGGATGACTCGACCAATAAAAATCCGAGTTATATCATGGAAAAATAACCCCAAAAACACATTGAAATGATGGCTCGCAAGCTTAGGCATGAAGGCATACACAATGGTTCATGTTAAGGCATAAAGGGGAAACCCTCCAACGCATTGAATAAGTAACAAATGTGAATGTATGGCCACACTACATGGACTGAAATCACATAACAAGTGATGCCAAATCACTAAAATAAGCCAAGTAATCCATGCTAGAGGATTCAATACACAAAGCTAACAAGCTAGATTGAACCAAGGCTATACAAAGCAAGTCATGCATGACCAAAACAACACAAATCAGACCTTAAACATGCTAAAACATGAACAAAGTCTTCTCAGAGCTAAGCCAAAAGCATGCTAAAATGACATGTTATAACACGATGCATGTTAGGCTATTTCATGGGATTACACCACAAGTGCAAGGAGCATGCAAAGGCTAACCAAACCAAACCTAAACAGAGGTATGACATGGTAAAACATCACCAAAGGCATACTGAAATGGACTCAAACCAAGCTAAAATGACATGCTACTTCATGAAGCATACAAAGCTAGTTTAAGGGATTTACACTACAAGTGTATTAGGCATGCAAGAGCCAACCAAACCAACCCAAAACAAATCTAAGGCATGTTAAAATAACACCAAAAACCTACTGAGATGGCTCCAAAACAAGCTAGAAAGACATGCTCAAACATGAGGCATACAAGACTAGATTGTGGGATTTACACTACAAGTGTATTAACCATGCATGGAGTGACTAAGGCAAGTAAAAACAGTGGTATGCCACAGCAAAATAACCACAAATACAAGCTAAGCTATGATCAACATACACTTAATAAAGATGCTCAAATATGAGGCATATTAAGGCACGTATTGAAGATGCAAGGAGAGGGGATGTCCCTCCCCTTCTTAGGACCTTAAAACACCATCCCCACCACTGAAATCCCTCTGGATTTCAGTGGTGAGAAGGCCAATACAAGGTGGTCCCGAAGCTCACAAAAAAGGCTAAAAAACAAGGCCTAAGAGGGGGTAAACAACCACAAACACAAAAGTGATCTTAAACAAACTTTTTAAACATGCAAAAACAGAACTTTTATCAGTTATGAGCTAAGCTTAAAACAGCATGCAAGATAGGCTAAAAGCTTAAGCAAGAAAGGGGGATTTAAAGGTCAAAAGCTCACCCTTGAAGACCCTCTTTATAACTGCAACTCGACCAGCCTTTTTGAACTTAAACTAGCCCAAGAACACCAAAAACAACCTCAAGGAGCCTCAGCAACACAAGCAAGGTGTTTAAGTGTGTGTTTGTGCACAAAACTAAGACAAATCTACACTTTTGAGCACAAAAATGAAGCAAACAAGGCAATATAGATACAAGACTATATCTATCCTCCTCAGCTGGTTTTTCTGACCTCGAGGAGGGAGGAGGAGCCTGTTCTAGGAGAAGCTAAGCACCAAGGCAATCCCTCCATACACGTGTATGGAGGATGGGTCTGATGTCCTCCAGCTGTGCCAGCTGAAGGAAAATATCTCCAAAAATGTGTCAAAAAGCAGCCGACCACTTGAAGTGGTCGGCCTGCTAGTAAAAGTGGTTGGCCGAACACTTTAGGTGGTCAACCAGAGTAAAAACTGGTCGGCCATAGGTGGGAGAGGTCAACACACCAAATGCAAGGTGGTGGTTTGGTGGCCGACCAGAAAAGATGGTCCAAAGACCAAGAAAGCCAGTTATTTGACAAGAAAACCGGCTGGAAAAAGGAAAAGTAGTCTCCAAGGAGAAATACTGGTCTCCCACCCTTGTACTACCTTCCAAACAAGGAAAACAAGGTTTGTACCAAAAATAAACCAAATAAGATGCAAGACGAGAAATTGGGAGGCGAAACACGCGGCCAAAAGCCCCGAAAACTAGCTGACGAGCATCAGAAGTGGTATGCAACCACAAAAGTGGTCTCCCGGACCACAGTGTTCCACTAGGTAGAGGCAACAAGGTATGGTTCAAAAACCATGCCAAACGGAGAATGTTAAGCGGTCCCCAGACAAGGCACGTGGCCGAAGGCTCCAAAAATCGGAAACTAGTCTCCAAACGGGAAAAGTGGCCTACGACCACAAAATGTGGTCTACGACCACAAAGAGATGGTCTGCAAGACCACTCCCTCCCTCCGGGAAGAGAAACAAAGTTCGGTCCACAAACTAAGCCGAAACACGAAAGAGTTCAGAGGCCCGGAGGTAAGGCTCTCAGCCAAAACTCCGAAACCTCTAAACGAGCACAACATGCACCATCACCGAGCGCTCAATCGATGACGTCTAAGTCTTAAGGTCGGTCAAAAATGGGGTGTCCACAGTTGCCCCTCTTTGAAAAAACTCGAAAGTCACAAGTGACGAGAGTGAATGTCAAAGCCCAGAGACGACCCATTTTTGACAAGGCCGAAGACTTAGACAAACATGCAAGATAACAAAGAAAGGCGCCCCTAGGCTAGGGCAAGATGCAAATGACAATGCAAGAAGCCGAACATAACTTATGATCATGCAAACAAAGCTGTAACGAAGCAAATACACACAATAAATGCAACAGTTTAAGCAAGCGAAAACGAACCAAACTACATTACATGTAGAAAGGATGTAAGAGAATTATACAATTCTCACTATGTCTCACACGGAGTACATACAATACCGTCCGGTTTGACTGGTTGCGCCAGCTTCAAATGAACCGTACATACAATATCATGCCTCTCGAAGGGGTCACAACATACTCAAAAAGGATACACCTTGCTCTTGACGAGTAAACGATGAGCTATGCATCGAAGACTTGAATTGAAGTTCCCGTAGGGACATTTTTGAGCCGAAAAGTGTACTTTTCTTGTACTTTCCCGAGGGCCGAGGACTCCAATCATCACCAAAACACACAGGAAGAACAATGGAGTTCTGAAGATCATCCAGGAGGGTGGCCGACCAGTTATATTAGTGGCCGACCAGTTGTTGCCCATCAAAGTGGTCAGCCGACCAGAAAAATTGGCTGGCCGACCAGTTTACAAAATTTCGGGGCAGTTTGGTCTTTTAATCTTTGGTTCTTTAAGTTCACAACTCCAAATCATTTTGTATCACACCTCCAAGGCCGAAATACATTCTCCTTTGCTCCTAGACCCTTTTCTCTCTCAGATCTGCACTTTATACGCGTTTTCCAACGCCCTACGCGAAGTTGTTTGGCGAAAACTTTTGATTCTCTTCGTTTTGAACCGATTAGAATTTGTTTTCGGAGCTTCTTTCCCCATTTTCACCACTTGAGGTATGTTTGTCTCAAAGTTTAGTACCTTTTCTCGGGCATTGACTTTTGTTGACTTTTTACAATTTTGGCTTATTTCGCTCGTTTTCGCATCTTTTGCAAATTTCGTCAGATGGCTGACGATATCCCGTATGGTGGAGGCTTTCCATATGCCAAGGACGAGCCCGACATCATACCGTTGCCTCCGAGGATACGGCCATTCGACCTAGAGGAGTACGACCTGGAGGAGCATATCCTTCCTCCTAGCACCTTCTACCACTTCACGGACTTCACGCGGCTGGCACCTGCAGACCTGCTGCTACGAGAGCCGGAGTCCCATCTATCTCATCACACGCATGAGGTACATACTTTACTCTTGCATTTCCTACAATGTACTTTGCACTTTTTGCACATTCACATACACAACAGTTCACTCGTTCTAAACACACAGTTCATACACAGCACTCCGCTAGTTTGGCACACAGCTCATTTGGGGCACACGGCACATAACACTGCCCAATCTGAACACGCAGTCCATAACAGAACATTCTGTTTAGTTGGCACACAGCTCATAACACTGCTCAATCTGAACACGCAGTTCATAACACAATATTCAATTAGATGGCACACAGCTCATAACACTGCTCAATTTGAACACGCAGTCGATAACACAGCATTTTGTTTAGTTGGCACACAACTCATAACACTGCTCAATCTGAACACGCAGTTCATAACATAGTATTCAATTTAGATGGCACACAGCTCATAACACTGCTCAATCTGAACACGCAGTTCATAACACAACATTCGAATAGATGGCACACAGCTCATAACACTGCTCAATCTGAACATGTAGTTCATAACACAGTATTTGGTTAGATGGCACACAGCTCATAACACTGCTCAATCTGAACACACAGTTCATAACACAGTATTCAAGTAGATGGCACACAGCCCATAACACTGCTCAATCTGAACACGCAGTCTATAACACAGCATTCTGTTTAGTTGGCACACAGCTCATAACACTGCTCAATCTAAATATGCAGTTCATAACAGAACCTTCAATTTTGATAACATAGCACACCGCTCAATCTGAACACGCAGTTCATAACACGGTATTCGGTTTTTAGCACACTGCTCAATCTGAACACGCTGTCCATAACACAGTACACTTTTCATCACATAGCACACCGCTTAATCTGAACACGCAGTTCATAACACGGTATTCGGTTATTAGCACACTGCTCAATCTGAACACGCAGTCCATAACGCAGTACACTTTTTCATAACATAGCACACTGCTCAATCTGAACACGCAGTTCATAACATGGTATTCAGTTTTTAGCACACTGCTCAAGCTGAACACGCAGTCCATAACGCAGTACACTTTTTATTGCGAACACACAACTCACACTTTTCAAATTTTTGCACACGCAGCTCAGACATTTCACTTCTTTTGAACACGCAGCTCAAACTTTTGATAATTTCTGAACACGTAGCTCAGATAATTCACGTTTTGAACACGCGGCTCAAACTGTTGATTCTAAACATACAGCTCCTTCATTTCACTTTGAACACGTAGCTCAAACTGTTGATTCTGAACAAGCAGCTCAAACTTTTTCAAATTTCTGAACACGCAGCTCAGATAATTCACTTTTTGAACACGCAGCTCAAACTGTTAATTCTGAACATGCAGGTCTAACTTTTGATTCTGAACACACAGCTCATTCATTTCAATTTTGAACACGCAACTAAAACTGTTGATTCTGAATACACAACTCATTCATTTCAATTTTGAATACGCAGCTCAAACTGTTGATTCTAAACACGCAGCCCATAAATCTCATTCTGAACACGCAGCTCATATATTTCATTCTGAACACGCAGCTCACACATTTGAATTTGAACACGTAGCTAACACATTTGAATTTGAACACACAGCTCACACATTTGAATTTGAATACGCAGCTCACACATTTGAATTTGAACACGCAGCTCACATATTTGAATTTGAACACGCAGCTCACACATTTGAATTTTAACGTGCAACTCACACATTTGAATTTGAAACTGAATACATCTATTCATTCTGAATGTAGGTATCCTCCCGTTTCACACGGGGTTATGGATCCATCCTCGCGAGGGAGTCGTATATGGAGCTCTCGGATACTGTCCAACACATTGTAGACGAGGTAGGGTTTGGCCTATTCTGTGTAGGATTGTCACGTCATGCAGCGAGCAGGACTCTCTTGGGCACACTCGTGGAGAGATGGTGGGACACCACCAACTCCTTCCATTTCTCGGCCACCGGGGACATGACGATGACCCCATATGACTTCTCCATGCTGATGGGCCTTGACGTGGGAGGCCGGCGAATCCCATATGATGCAGATATGGGCGAGTGGGAGGCCGCTTGGATTTATTAGCTTGGAGCCCGCCTGCCGATCGACAGATCATCTGGCAGGGTCAGGTACACCTGGTTCTCCGAGCAGTACAGGGGGACTTCGCCCCAGACCATTGAGACCGTACAGCAGTACGCCCGAGGATTTTTGATGTTCCTCCTCAGGACCACACTATTCTCCGACAAGGGGAACACAGTTGGGCTTTATCTGCTCAGTGCTCTGGTTGACCTATCACGGGTCCGGCTCTTTGATTGGGGTGGCGCTGCCCTCGCTACCCTTTACTGCTACATTGCGCAACCTCCTGTGAGCAGGGGACCATAGTTGGAGGCTACTGGCGAGCCTGGGAGGTACATTCTGTCCTCTTGATTTACAGTTCTGCTGTTCATTATCTGTACACTGCATAATGCACACATTACATTCTGTATTTTACATTCTGTACTTAGCATTTTGCACTCAGCATTCTGTCAGCATTTTGTATTTTCTAGACATTCTGTGTATTGTACACTGCACTTAGCATTCTGTATTTGCTATACATTTTGTATTCTGACAGCCATTGTCTTGCCTTTCACAGCTATGGGTTTATGCGTACTTCCTGACGCTGGCCCCTGAGCTAGAGGTCGAGGCACCCCTTGAGATCCCTTACTCGTGTAGATTTGAGGGTCGGTGTCGGCCCAGGCCCCGGGAGACTTTGCCCTTCCTCTGACAGTTCTTCGATACTGTACGGATGACGGAGGTAATCCAAAACTCTTAGTTCTTCATGCTTTCCACTTTGATTTATATTGCATATTTATGACATCTAATCAATTTATGCACTTCCTACCCGCAGGTGTCCTGGCAACCTTGGATAACCATGCCAGGAAATCCTCAATTTCTGTTTGCTGGGCCATGGGGCACTTCCCGATACAGGGTTCTGCTTAAGGGACGGGTCGACAGAGCCTGGTTCCTCGAAGAACGCTTCATGCGCCAGACGATGGGCAACTCCAATCAGGACGTTCCCTCATCGCCTCCACCAGAGATGCGGTCCGCAGGGGATCTTACGCCCCGAAAGACGGAGGACCTTATGCTGGGTATTGATGCAGTCCTTTTTCTGGAGGAGGGGGATTACACGACATATTGCCATACGTACCTAATGCCTCCACTGTCAGGTGTCCGTATACCCAGGAGGAGAGCTGCTGACATGCCTTCCTCGAGTCGTGCCCGAGCTGGAGGCATTCCTTCAACTAGTGGGGCAAGCTCATTGAGGGGTGGGTCTGGATGGATGCCCTTGACTTGCCAGTGTGTTGGATGGCCAGATCTTCCGACCGAGCTGACGGGCTGGCAGTATGGGACATCTTACCCAATTCCACTGGAGCCTCCGATGCCCGACCATCGATATGTCAGCGACCTGGACTCACCACTAGTATGTTTTACAGTTTTCATTTATCACTCAGATATTTAGACATTCATTCATTCACTGATGACTTGAACTTGTGTGTTCAGCCTCCCAGGGAGTATACTAAGGGGTTACTCGGAGTGGTGGGTTCACTCGAGGGCATGGTTTTGCGAAGGGAGACGATGCTTTGTGCCTCTGGCGTTCAGTTACTTTTCAATTTCCTCGCATTTACCATGCTTCTGATGACATATGGAAACTGAACATTTCACTGTATTGCTTCATTACATGTGTAGAGCACATCTGACACATCGCATCGCATCTGCATCTGATATACATATTGGTTGACAAATTCCAAACTGCCCTTTTTAGGTCCCACCTCTGCGGACTGGGCCATCCAGGCCTTCTCGAGCAACTAGGAGAGGAGTCTCAGCATGCGGCCGATGGGGACACAGGGCGCCTGTCAGACATGATGACGAGTTTAGCGAGGAGGAGGAGTTGGCACATCCTTAGTCTGAGACATCTGCAGGCAGAGATGACGACTCAGGTTCCGGTTCGGAGGGCAGAAGTGACACTGAGGAGGCTTCCGAGGGTGGTCGCTCCAATTTAGACGGAGATGCTGACGATGGTGGCGCAGAGGCTTTCCGGTCTTGAGCTTGATAGCATTGATGCAGATGTTCTTGCTTTATTTTCCTTTTTACATGTAGTTGTAGCACATTGTACAGCTTAGGCAGTTTTTATTTTTCTTCCAAAACTTGTACCCTTTTGTAAAATGTTGTAAAAAGAAGCTATGATGGAATGAAAACGGCTTTTCATTCAAAGAGTGTTGCATTTGTATTATAAGCATCGCATCGCACCATTTTGCACAAAAATGAAATTTGAATGAAAATAGAACAACGTGTATTGCCAAGTCAGGTAGTGAACCGACGCAACAAACTAAACATCATCATCATCATCCAGGATGGGCTTTGAACGTCCACTCTCATCACGGATGCCCCTAGCGCTACCTCAGCTACATGCTAGAGCCTGTCTCCCTCTCCTCTCTGCTGCTGGAGGAGGTACTGAATGTGCTGCTGTAGCTCTCGTTGGGGCATCCGGTGGGGCTCAGATCTGAAAAGTGCAGTTTGTCAAAATACATCAGTCGCGGTGTATATCAGATGTAGTGCATGTATGCAGTGTATGGGTGCAGCGTATGAGAGCAGTGTATTAATGCAGTGTTTAAATGCAATGAATCATATCAGTGCAATGTGGAACAAATTACAATTGAAATGCTAATGTATCAGCAGAAAATTTCATGACATGAAGTGCTTGAAGGAAGTTACCGGAATCCTATAGAGGCTGAGCAGGTTCATACTCCTCTACAGCATCTCCGTCAAGGAAGCCACTAGCTCGAGGGCTTGCCCGGTGTACTCTATAGGTGCCTGTAAGTGCGTTGAAAGGATCAGTGTTCTGTAAAGCATAACTAAAATGAATTGAATATTCAAAATGTAAAGCATGGTACATACTGGAGTAGGGCCCCGAACCCCGACAAGCTCATGCCCAGCTGGTGCGGGCTCAATGGGAATCTGACAAGCCTTCCCGCTATGCCGCCAGTAGGTGAGTGTGGTAGGTAGCTTTGGCCACCCCGTCCTCTGTCCTGACTAAATATCTCTCCTGCCACGGGTCCTGGTCACCCTGGCCCCTCTGCCTCTCTCTCTCGCAGCTAGAGCCCTCGCTTCCTCGCCCCCACGAACACCAGTCAGATCAGCATCAGGTGTGTCTGGATGAAGGTCGTATAATTGCTATCCATGCGGAAATACTTTGCCTCCAACCCTATCATAAACTAGATCACCTCGTCAGAAGATAGTCTATTGTGTCGCTCTCATGGAGGCTGGAGTTGTTATCGGTATGAATGGGGAAGGCAGGCCTAAAGTCTGGCGCGCGACGGTATCATGGCCCAAGGCTGCCATGTGATCTGAAAGAGAAAGTAAACAGATTATTAGTTGTTGTTGGTTGTTAATGCATGGATTCAAATTGTTAAAAAGTAAGATGACTTTGTTTTGGGTTACCTCATACGCCACAACCACATTGAAATACTGGCGGAAAAACATGAAGCTTTCTCAGGTCCTACGGTAGAGCTGGCCGTCGTATACCCGAGCGAAGGAGACTGTCACTAGAACCTCCTCCATAGGCTCTAGAGCAAGAGTTGGGAAATATACGTACACCCATAACTGTAGGGAAAGTGCGGCGATATGCAATCAATACAGTGTATGAGCAGATACAGAAAATGCGAAGCAGAAAGTATACAGTGTATGAGCAGATACAGAAAATGCGAAGCAGAAAGCATATAGTGTATGAGCAGATACAGAAAACGCGAAGCAGAAAGCATACAGTGCATGAGCAGATATAGAAAATGCAGAGTAAAAGGTACCTGTGTTAAACAAGTGTAAGGCAAGAAATGCTGGGTAGAAAATGTAAAGCAGAAAAGGAGGGACTAATATGTGTACCTCCCAAGCTCGCCAGTAGCCTCCAATCAAGCTCCCACTCCTGTGGGAAATCGAGCTCATATATCCATACAAAGTGGTGAGACCGGCTCCACCCCGATCACAGAACTGAACTCGATGAAGTACTACCAAGGTGCTCAGTAAATACAAACCCACAGTATTCCACCTGTTCGAAAACAAGGTGGTACCAAAAATGCACATGAGGGAGCCTCTGGCGTACGACTCTGTCTCCTCGACTGTCTCGGGCTCAATCTCCCTGAACTACTCCTCAAACTAGCTGTACCGAACCATGCCTGACCGGAGTGTCGGTGGATGTGCCCCAAGCAGCACGACCCATACTGCCTCCCACTCCCTATCAAGGTCGAGAGGGATTGGATCACCCCCTGTGCCCAAGCCAGTGATCATGGCAAAGTTGTAAGGAGTCATCGTCATCTCCCCTGTGGTGGAGAAATGGAAGGAGTTGGTGGTGTCCCACCAACTCTCCACCAGAGCTCCTAAGAGAGGACGACTCGCTATGACCCGAGTCAGGCTGGAGCAGAAGATACCGAAGCCTGTCTCATCAATGATGTCGGGAACTCTAGCTGGGAGCTCACCGTACCAATCTCGAGCCATCGTCATGCCATGGCCTCTGAAGGCGCGAGATCCATCCTGTGTTAATACATGAGATGCAATCGTATCAGGCGATGAAAAGTGTAATCGGATATAAAGCAGTTATAAAGCAGTGATGATAGTACAGTTGGATCAAGGCAATGCATGAGATACAATCAGATCAGAACAGTGCAAGAAATGCAAACAGTTAAGGGTAGTACTGCAGAAAAACAGTGTTCGTACCTCTACGGCGATGGACGATAAATGTGACGCTGGCTCTCTCAGTAGGAGGTCCTTTGGCGCGTCCTTAGCAAAGTCAGTAATGGATTCGATGCCTCCTGCGATGGGTACTATGCGAGTCTGAGGATGGTACCTCGCTGGATCAAAGGGGCATATGCTCGGTGGTAATGGCTCTGGCTTGGCCTCTGGCTCGGCCTCAAAGTCCGCTTCTAAATCTACTGGAGGAAGCTCGGGGAGAACTCCGTCATGAGGAACTTCGCCCGCCATCTGAAATAGGTGCAAAGATGAGTAAAAATGAGGAAAAGTAAAGAAAAGGGGAAAACTTTGAAAAAGTCAACCTTAGGAGGGATAAAAAGTCAAAGAAAGTCAAAGCCGAGAAAAGTGTACAAACCTTGAGAGAAACTCGAGGGGAATGAGCCTAGAATGGTGGAAATGGAGGAAAAAGGGTCGAAATCAAATTCCAATCAGTACAAAGTGAAGAGAACTAGAGGGATTTAGCGAAGAAAATGTTTTTAGGGTGTTGGAAAACGCATAGAAAGCACAGTTCTACAGAGATGGAGCACCTAGAGAGCAAGGGGGAGGAAATTCGGATGTGGGGTTGTGTGGAAATGAAGTGGCATGCCTTGTTTTTGAAGACCCGGAGGTGAAAAGTCTAAATTGCCCAAATCTGCCATCGATGTCCGACAGGGGTACACTGGTGGCTGGCGGTGGCCTCCCCTGGTGGCCGGCATGGTTCTGAAAGTTTCCCCTGCATCTCTGGCATTGTTTTTGTGTCCTTGGATTCCAAGAAGTTCAAGGTATGTTCAGTGTTTGATTCAGAATGTCTTCACGGAAGCTTAGAATTGCGTTTCCAGTGCGCGATGGTCATCGCTCATCAACATAAACAAGGTGTATCCTTTTTAACATATTGCAACTCTTTCGAGAGGTAAATCGGAAGTTGCGTTTGAGTCGTCTTTATCAAATACGCTTTCGTCGTTGCATCGAACATGCATTTCTTTGTCGTTGCATGGAACATGCGTTTTGTAGGTTGCATAGAACATGCATCCCCATGTTTACATAGAGTATGCATGTTGCATTGAATATGCATTGTTGTTATTTTTGCATAGAACATGCTCTCGCTTACACCACATAGAATAGGCTTCTGTTTTGTTTTTTGCATGTTGTGCATAAAACATGCCTATAACATTGCGTCACAGTTATTCGTCTTGCGTGGAACATGCATTCTCATCGCAATATACTTGTTAAGTTTCTTTCTTATGCAGGCATAATATTGTATGTACGGTTCATTCAGAAGAATCCCAGGTGAGATCATTCCTGTCCCTTGAAGGTTAGAAACATTCGGGTACGCCTGGTGTTTACACCGACACCTTGTTTTGGTTAGAAACATTCGGGTATGCCCGGTGCTTACACCACTCCTTGTTGGTTAGAAACATTCGGGTACGCCCGATGTTTACATCGACACTTTGTTTTGGTTAGAAACATTCGGGTACGCTCGGTGTTTACACCACTCCTTGTTGGTTAGAAACATTCGGGTACGCTCGGTGTTTACAACGACACCTTATTTTGGTTAGAAACATTGAGACGTGTTCCTAATGTTTATACCACCCATCCGGTTAGGAGTGTTTGGGACGTGTTCCGATGCTTATACCACCTTGCTTTGGTTAGAAACATTAGGATGTGTTCTCGATGTTTATGCCACCCCTTCGGTTAGAAGCATTTGGAATGTGTTTCGATGTTTATACCACCCTGTTTTGGTTAGAAACATTGGGATGTGCTCCGATGTTTATACCACCCTCTGGTGTTTACACCGCTTCCTTTCTCCTCTTGCGTGTAGTGCGTTAGGATGTTTTCGGTTATAAACATTCGGGTTCGCCCGTTGTTTACACCATCCTCTTCTCCTCTCGCGTGCGACGCATGAGGACGTTTTTGGTTAGAGACGTGTGTGCGCGTCCCGGTGTTCTTGTTTCTTTTTCTCCTCTCACGTGTGACGCGTTAGGACGTTACACTTTAGAAACATTTGGGCGAGCCCCAGTGTTCACATCATCCCTTCTTTTCTTACGTGTGTAGCGCGTCGAAATCTTGTTTGAGACTTCGGGTGCCCCCGATAGTCGCTCTTAGCCTTTCCTGCGTGAGGGGCAGTCAAGATTGCATAATTTTATTACATCCTTTCTGCATGAAATGCGGTTCGGCTTGTGATTCTCATGCATGGCGTATTTATTTACTTCCTTTTTCTCATGCTTTAGATTACTGTACCTCGTTGGTTTGCTTAAAATGTGGCATTTTCCTCGCATGATATTTGCATTTAAGTGCTTCATTACAGCCTCATTGCATGATCGTAAGTTATGTTTCTGCATTGTGCATACCATTTGCATTTTGCCCCTGCTTGCGGGCACCACTATGTATTGTTATCTTGAATGTTTGTCTAAGTCTTGCGGCCTTGTCAAAATGGGTCGTCTCTGGGCTTTGACATTCACTCACGTCATTTTGTGTCTCTGAGTTCTGTCAAAGAGTGGCAACTATAGACACCCAATTTTTGACCGTCCTCAAGACTTGGATGTTCTTGTAGGTACATCCGATAATGAGTTTCATTCCTCATCGAGCGCTCGAAGTCCGCGGCAGAATGCCACATGTTTGAGGTTTCTAAATCCTGCATCTATTCTATCTCATCTTTGGACCATGTTTAGGTCCTTTCAGCATGTTGTTGTTCATGGCCAGCCGGCCATCCTTGGGCACTGCCGACCATGGATCTTGCCCTGCTGGCCATTGATGTGCCCTGCCAACCATCAATGAGGCCCTGCCGGCCACCACTGATGGCAGGCCGTCCACCAGTGCATCAGTAGATATTTGTTGATCTTTTGTGCCAGCTGTTTACACAGATTGAGGCATCTTCCAACACATGTGTGGCTGGATCTTTTTGAGAGAATTTTGCATTGTCTATATATAGAAGCCCTCTCTTGCATGTAGGGGGGTTGGAAAATTTTGAAGACAAAAAATTCTCTCTCTCTCTCTCTCTAGAATTCTCTCTCACTCTCTCTCCCACTTGATATTTTGTGTCTTATAGCCTAAATTCTCTATACTTTTGCATATAAGCCCTTGATCAAACTTGATCACCATTGAGTTGAGGCTACTTGAGACCCTCTTTGAGCTTTAGAAGAGGATATTGGCTTGGTTTGGCTTGATTTTGATGCCTAAATTGCATCTTGTCTTCAAGAGGTAGAATACATGTGTTTTAAGCTTAAGTTAAATACTTGTTTTGCCGTCTGTTCATACTGTTTTGAGGCTAGTTTTGACCTATTAAAGTCTCTGTTTTTATGGTTTAAAAATGGTGGTTTAAGGTTCCTTTTGAGTTGGAGGTGGCTCACCCTTTTATTCCTTGGTTTGTTAAAGTTGTTGTGCCATCTTTCAAAACTTTAAATCAACTTTCTTGGCCCTTTTAACCACTGAATTTCAGAGGATTTACAGTGGTAAAAACTTTGTTTTGAAGTCCAAAATATGAGGGGTTAGCCTCCCCTCCTTGTGTATTGTTTGTAAGCCTAGATAGCTTAACATGTGAGCATGATTTTCTCGCATTTTGTACCTTAATCTCAGCATGTTTTTGCTACTGTTTTGACTGGTTTTAGCTCTGTTTTCAGCTGGTTTGGTCACTTGAGGCTTGCTTTGTATGCTTGTAGTGCAATTGTGCTTAATATATTAGATTGTGCTATGTTTTGGCCTCTTATTCCAGCTATTTTTAGCTTACTTCAAACATGTTTTAGGACTCCTCTTAGGCTGTTTTAGGACTGTTTTGAAGTGTTTGTGCCTTATGAGCTTTGTATTGCATGCCTATAGTGTAGTGATCTTCACTAGTTTGCTGTTTTTGGCTTTTAAACATGATCTAGATGAGTTGCTTACATGTTGTAGTGTCATTTTGCATGTAATTTCAGCACATATAATATCTGCAACCTCTCTCATTTCATCACTTTTTCATTTGCTTTGAGGGGTGGTTGACCTTAGGGTTGTGTTTAAACTTGAGATTGAGATTCGTGCTTAATGGTTTTAATCCTCTTTTGAGGGTTTCTACTAACCATTGGCATGATCTCTCTCATGCCTTAAATCATCCCTTAGTTGACCCCTCTCTCATTAGAGGACACTCACCTTGGACAAATTGACTAAAGAATGGTTTGGTAACTTAAAATGTGTAAACAAAATTTGACGAGTAAAACTTGAGCAAGATAAACATGTTGTGTTACGTTGCATGTGTTCAATCGAATGTTATATTGAACACAAGGAAGACTGGAGCATTTCATACTCAAAGTGATGAAATGAGCCAATCTCCTTGGTCTCCACTGCCTTTGATCACACATGATAAGGTGATGGCCTTGAGTCTTGGTTTTTTGCATACAATGAAATTGTACTCCTTGATTAGCATACCTTATTCTTGGCCGGCAAGGCACACTTTTGGCTGGTAGATGGCCGGCAGCAACCTACCATGGCCGGCAGGCCACTGGTGCAATCCTTAGCAAGTTTTTGGTAAGGTGGAGCAGAAAGGTTCTGGAGTATGGTCAACCCTGCAAATAGAGCCTCTTAAGAGCAAAATTGGAGGGCTTTTCGGGGCGAGAACCGAGTGCATGCATATTCAACTTCCCGAAGCAAAGCTGTGGCAGTGTAGTTGCATGATTAGTTAGTGCGCATTCGCTTTAATTAACTAGTTTGCTCATTAGTTAAGTGTTGTAATAATTAGTAATTAGTTTGCTAGTTATTCATTTGATTTGTAATAATTAGTCTAATTAGTTTAATTAGATTAATTAGCCTAGCTTAGCTTAGATTAGCTTAGCTCTTATTTATTCGGACCCTCCTTCGCCCGGGAGTAATGTTGTAATAAGTGTGCGTGTGTGTGTGCGTGTCTTCCAACCCTATGTCTTTCTCCCTTTTATTTAATCGCTTTTGATGGTTAGATTAGGGATCATGTTTCGATTAGCATACCTTATGCTTGCATGTTTGCATTCATTCCTTTGTCTTGCATGCACCGAGGCTCGGCGCATCATTCAAACTGCATCACTATTTCAATTCTTCTTTGAATACGTGTTTAAGAGCATGTTGTTCAAATCAATCGTATGCAATATTAGTAGCTGTGCCTATTAATTTCACGTTGCATGTGTTGCATTAGGCATTGTTAACATAGTTATGATCATGCATTGTTTCTAACTAGTTTTTTTTTTTTGGGGGGGGGGGGTTGGAGTACTCGGTGAGTTTTACGCTTTAGGATACTTGCATGAGTGTGATTGACATATTGCCATGATAGCATGCTTGCCATGAGGCTATTTGCTTAAATGATTAACTGCACGATAGCCTGTGAATGAAGGCTTTGTTGCTTGAATTGGAACCGTTTAACGAATGTGAGTTTTAAGCCCACTTTGCGAAGTGGCAAATCATGTTTTTATCCCACTTGAGGTGGTAAATCCACATTTTAGCCCACTTGAGGGTGGCAAATTCAAACCATTTTTCAAAAAACAAACATGAGTTGAAATGTTCCAATTCTTGCGATTTAGTATATACTTGCTTGTGTGCGTCAGATAGTAAAGTTAGCTAATAACTGGAATAAGAACACACAATGTTTATAAAAGAATATATCACGATTAGTAGAGGCCGATCTTTTGATCGGGCAAGCGGGGGTGCTCATTTCAGGACCTTCCTCTCTCGTACCCAAGTTCCCGAGCCAAGGCAACTTTGGTGATGGCAGACATGTGGCCTTTGGCACGAGTCAGGGTTTCCTAAATTTTCCCAAAATAAAATATTTGGGTAGCGACTCTGTAATCTGGCAAAGCAGTCCAGTTTTGGCATTATTTGATTCAAAATCAATTTTCCAAAATGATTTGCCGGATTAGACTCTTTGGTGTTTATCAGTTTCACATTGCACTTGTGAGACTAGATTCAGAACCACAGGTAGAGTCCGAACTATGACGACCTTTCTTTTCAAACCCTTTTCCAAAAGGCCGGGCTGCGGAAAAAGGCGAGCCCACAATACGTCACCCCTTCTCACCTACCCAAGTCGATGTTGTTCATCCTAAAAAGCACAGACTTGTGCATGATGAGAGCACCCTTATTCCAGCCTAAACTTGTGGTGGTGACTGTGGAAGAGGAAGGCAGGGTAACCTTGGTAGAGAAAGGGAATGTCGGTTCAGAACTTGAGGGATCTGTGGACTTAGTAGAAGAGGAATACAACCCTTGCCGCTACATTGTGACAACCAATCAGGCCTGACCAGAGGTGGAGCTGTCGATAGGGCTAGAGGTTAATGTATTCCAGGAGGACGGCCTAAGCCAAGGATTGGACGACTTAGCCAACCTTGAGGAGGACATCAGCAATCTGCAGTTCTTTGATGAACAAGATCTGGGGAGTGTACAAATTCACTGGTTTGATATGAATGGATCAGCGGATAATTCGGGGTGGCTCAGTGATGAACCGGATATGGATGGGGGACTTCAACCCAAGCTGGAACAGCCAGAAACAGGAACCACTACAAGGGTCAGAACGACCGATGACAAGGGAATGTTTCCAGAGAGCACCGGTACTATGAATTTTGCTTAGGAATTGAGTAGTGTTAGTACAACTGATACAGAGTAGGAGGTTGCGCTGAAGCGGTTTGAACAGGAAATAGTTAAGAATAGTCAGGAAGCTCGAACAGCCAAAGGCCCTGCGGGGAATAACTGTGATGTTGATATGGGAATACTTACAGCGGAACTGGACAGTTACTTGTCGGTTGTTAGAGGAATATGGTGAGATGATGATGACTTGCATCTTGCCCACACTGATGAAGATTGGGGATAGAATTTGCCAGATGATACTTGGTATTTTGAGGAAATGGATCATATGACTAGGAGCGGGCGGTACTTCAAGCCCCCACACCTGGACTAACTAGTAGCATCTGGAAAGGACAAAGAGGCTAAAAAACAGAAAGAAAATTTGTTGGAGGAGGAAGCTGTACTGAAGTAGATGAAGAAGATTCAAGCGGACATATCTATTTGGGGGTTGCTCATGCCTTCACGTGTGCACCGGCGAGCTGTATTGTCAGCAATCGATAAGGCCCAGCTATTTATTGACAGAACTCCAGAACAGTTAGTGGGACTGGTCTTCCCGGGAGGCGCTTCACTGACTTTGACTTTCACAGATAAGGAGTTACTGCCTGAAGGCTTTAAGCATAATAGGCTGCTATACATCTCCGTTGAATGTAAAGAGAAGTGGATACCAGTTGTCTTAGTTGATACTGGGTCTGCAATTAATGTGTGTCTGTCGCGTACGGCCTATGCTATTGGCTTGAAGCCAGTAGATTTTGTACTAACGACCCAGGCGATTCAGGCTTACGACAACACAAGTAGAGAGGTGATGGGAACAGTTCAGATCAGAACACAGGTTGGCCCGGCGCAACAGGACATTGAGTTTCATGTCCTGGATGTTCCAGCTACCTTTAACTTGCTCCTTAGACGACCGTGGCTACACCAAGTAAAAGTTGTTTCTTCCACCTTGCATCATATGCTAAAGTACCCTCTTGGAAAGGGGGTAGCCATTGTTTTTGGAAACTCTTCTATACATCCTCCGCCGGAAGTCACTACACCAGTACTGGAGATTGTACATGGCGACGATGATGTATTTTTGTCTGGTTTTACCTTGGCTGACGCCCGAGTGGTGCAAAACATCTTAGCCTTTTATGAGGGGTTGTATGTCAGTGCTCATTCTGTCTACCTCATGAATAAGCTACATAATGTACTTGGGATGGGGTTGAGAAAGAGCGGCCGGAAGGGCATTGCCGCACTGGCCCAAGTGCCACATAACCCTCATACCTTTAGCTTTGGCTACACGCCTACCAAAGATGACTGGGTGAGAAAAGGGAAGGAAATGACAGGAACAACCAAAGCTAAGCAAAGTGGGAAGCCTTACGAGCTTGTACATAGACCAATTCAAGGAACCCTGAATGACCGCTTTGTCTGGGAGGGGGAAGATTTCCCATTTTGCGACTTTTCTGAGCCATGGCTGAACTCTAAGAAGTGGCGTTTGCCCGGCTTTGAGATTTTCTTTGACCTATAGCTGTAAAAGGATGAAGCCACAGAGGAACAAACTGACTTGCCAGCTGAGGCAGAACAGAGTACAGAGGATGAGTCCAACATTAGTGAATTTGAGCTAGGAGCAGCGCTGGCTTGTCTCCTTTCGGAACCTCAGATCGAACTGGAAAGCTTGGGGGATGACTTCACCGTTTCCATGATCGAAAATCAATCAGGTGTGGACCTTTCTGGTGGTATTTTGGATGCATCTATCGCACCCTCTCTCGTTTCGCAGCTAGAGGAGGGCTTTTTGTCTAGCAGTTCTAAATCAGGTAGTGAGTCAGAATCTGATTCCATAGAGTCTGTGAAGTCAAAATCAGATTCCAGTTCTTCTGAGTCAGAGTCCGGTATTCCTGGGGTTGATAACCTGGATGCCGTTGTTTTATCTAGGTCGTCTTTTTCCTTTTCTTATGAGTCAGTTGTAATCAAGGAATTGGACGAGCTGGTAGCTTTGAATGAGAATGATACCACTGCTATTTTTGAGTACTTCTCTGTGCCACTTGTGTATTGCATTGATCATGACTTTCAAAATTTTGATCAAAACGACGAGGAAGGAATTCCTCTGGTTTTGAAACATTTGATTGATCGAGAGGAGGAGAGGTTTGGAAAACCCCTTATTGATGAAATCGTTGCAATTAATGTGGGTACTGAGAAGGATCCGTGTCTGGTCCATATCGGGTCCACGTTGTCTTCGGAGGAACGCGAGCGCTTGGTCTCTTTATTAAAAGATGTCAAAGATGTTTTCACGTGGTCCTACGAAGACATGCCTGGAATCAATCTTGAGATTGTACAACATCGGATCCCTCTCGACCCCGGGGCCTGACCCGTTAGGCAGAAGCTTCGGAGAATACGCCCGGATTGGGCTTTGAAGATTAAGGAAGAGGTCACCAAGTAGATAGATGTAGGGTTTTTTCTAGTGTCTAAGTATCCTACTTGGTTGGCCAATATTGTTTCGGTGCCGAAGAAAGATGGCAGAATTCGGGTGTGTGTGGATTTCAGAGATCTGAACAAAGCTAGTTCGAAGGATGACTTTCCTCTACTGCACATCGACGAATTGGTTGACTTAATCGCGGGCCATGCATTGCTCTCCTTTATGGATGGGTTTGCTGGGTATAACCAAATCTTGATGGCACCCGAGGATAGAGAGAAGACTCCCTTCGCCACGACATGGGGAACCTACTACTACAGGGTGATGACGTTCAGTTTGAAAAAATGCTGGGTCTACTTATCAACGGAATGCAACCACTATCTTGCATGATATGATCCACAAAGAGGTTGAGGTGTATGTGGACGACATGATTGTCAAGTCCAAGGAAAGAGAGGGCCACTACACCACCTTGAAGAAATTTTTCCAACGGATAAGAGAATATCGGTTGAGGCGCAATCCACAGAAATGCACTTTTGGTGTTACAGCAGGGAAAATGCTGGGGTTCTTGATTACACAGAGGGGCATTGAGGTTGATCCTTCCAATATCAAGGTCATCCTAGAAATGCCACCATCAAGGACTAAAAAGGAGGTGCCCGACTTTCTGGGTAAACTGCAATTCATAAGACGGTTTATTGCAAAATTAACCCTGACTTGTGAAGCATTTTTTGGTCTCCTGAAGGAAGGAAAGAAATTCCAATGGGATGATCGATGCCAGGTTGCTTTTGAGCAGATCGAGCCATACCTTCAGAACCCGCCCGTGTTGTCACTGCAAGAGCCGAGGAAGCCGTTGATTTTGTATTTGTCAGTAACAGACACAACTATGGGCTGCATACTTGCGCAGGAATCTGAGGATAGAGTGGAAAAAGCCATCTATTACCTGAGCAAGAAGATGTTGGAATATGAAACCTATTACACCCCGTTGGAGAAGGCTTGCTTGGCCTTCGTATGGGCTACCAGGAAGTTGAGGCACTACCTATTAGCTCACTCCATAATTTTGGTTTCGAGGTTAGATCCCATCAAATACTTTTCGAGAAACCAGCACTTACGGGTAGGCTAGCCCGTTGGTTGCTTCTTCTCTCCGAATTTGATCTGAAATATGTGACTCGCAAGTCTGTTAAGGGAAGGACCGTAGCGGAGTTCCTAGCCGATCACCCAGTGGAAGGGGATGAAGTAGTAAAGTATTTATTCGCAGATGAGGCCATTCTGCAGGTTGAGAAAGAGATATGGGCCATGTACTTTGACGGAGCGTCTAACCAGTACGGTTATGGGATAGGGGTGTTGCTGATAGCACCCAACAATTCCCATATACCTTTAGCCTTCAAACTCCAATTTAAAGTCTCTAACAACGAAGCAGAATATAGGGCATGTATCACTGGCTTGGAAACCGCCCTAGAACTAGGGGCAAAAAGGTTAGATGTCATTGAGGACTCGAACTTGGTTGTGTCTCAAGTGAAAGGAGATTGGAAGGTTAAGGAAGAAAGGATGAAAGTCTATCACCAAACCTTGGATGTTCTGATTCCTAGGTTTGAGAAGCTAACCTTCACGTATCTCTTAAGAGAGAACAACAGGTTCGCATAAGCATTATCAACTCTATCTTCCATGATATACACCCCTTTAGGAGTCCGGATGCGTCCGATCATTACTGAACAAAGGTATGTGCCAGCCTACGAGTTAATCGCCGCAATAGATGAAGTGCAAGATGAGAACCCCTGGTATCATGACATCTGGAACTTCTTGGAAAAAGAAGCTTATCCATTAGGGGCAAATGCCAAAGATAAAAGGGCAATACGGCGAATGGCTGCTCGGTTTATTATTTGCGGAGGTAAATTGTATAAACGAGGCCATCTGGGAATACACAAGCTATGTGTTGGTGCAGAAGAGTCGAAGCGCCTAATGGAGGCCATCCATGGAGGGGAGTGTGGAGCACACATGAGCGGAGTAATGCTAGCTCGAAAGATTCTCAGGTAGGGCTATTACTGGTTAACCATAGAGGAGGATTGTATTGGTTTTGTTCGGCGATGCCACAAATGCAAAATTCATGCAAATCGCATGAACATCCCGCTGTCGAAGCTGTACAACATGACTTCATCGTGGTTGTTTTCAGTCTGGGGAATTGATGTTATTAGGGCAGTTACACCAAAAGGTTAGAATAGGCATGAGTATATCCTGGTGGCAATAGACTATTTTACAAAGTGGGTCGAGGCCCAATCCTATGCAGTGCTGAGAGCGTCACATGTAGCCAAGTTCATCAGGAATAATATCATTTGTCGTTACGGGGTCCCGAATGAGATCATTTCAGACAATGGCTCCTATTTTAAGAAAGAAGTGATCGACTTGTTGGAGAAGTACAAAGTGGCTTTTCATAAGTCGTTCACATATCAACTGCAAACCAAGGAAGCTATTGAGGCCACCAACAAGAACATCAAGCACATTCTATAGAAGATGGTGGAGACCTACAGGGATTGGCCGGACAAATTGGCATTTGCTCTTTGGGGCTACAGGACTTCAATTTGAACATCTACTGGGGCAACTCCGTATTCTCTGGTTTATGGGATGAAAGTTGTTTTGCCGATTGAAGTTGAGGTTTCGTCACTGCGGGTTATGGCTGATTACCAGATAATAGAAGCGGATTGGCAGCAGAACAGGTTCGAGGAACTAATCCTATTTGACGAGAGGAGGCTGAAAGCACTGTACCATGTCCAAGGTTATCAACGTAGAATTGCCAGGGCTTTCAACAAGAAAGTTAAGTCCAGGAATCTGAAAGAAGGGGATTTGCGGCTCAAGGACAACCGAGCTCCCATCCATGACCCTAGGGAAAAATTCAGACCCAATTGGACTGGTCCTTACATTATCAAAACTATTTAGTCAGGTGGAGCTGTTATTCTTATGGACCTAGATGGCCTTGAATTCTCTCAACCAATCAACATGGAAAAGTTGAAGAAATACTATCCTTGAGTGGCTCGCTAGGCCGAAAACCTGAAAGGGCGACCTAGGAAAAAGTTAGAACACAAAAAATTAAAAAAAAGAAAAACTGAGCTCGCAAGGTTGAAAACCCACAAAGGGCAGCCTTGGCAAAAGTTAGAGCACAAAAAAAGAGTGTTAATACCTGAGTGAACCTGAACTGAACTACGTAAGGCTTGATTCCCATCTTCGGGATACGTGGGCAACTTCATTCTGAAGTCCAGCCGTAAACATTTCAAACTCAACTGTCCTGTCCATGAGATTGTTCAGACCATCTTTGTCTTTTCTGTATCCAAGAGTTCGGTTGTGATCTTCACTATGAGAACTAGTTACAGTACAGTGTAGTGCTATTCAGTAAAGGGGCAACTTTCCAGTTATTGAATTTGGGGTTGTACATCTCGAGGGTAGATTCCACGTGTGTCAAGTTGTGATCCTTATCGAAAATGGTTTTGAAAAGTTTTATTAAAAGTTGATTTTGTTCAAATTAATCTTTTTACAACTTAGACCATTTTTGGACCAAAAGGAAAATTTTCAGTGTCCACAACTTCAATTTCATTGATTTCAATAGAAAGTTCTCCAGCTCTCGATACAAATCAAAGTTGCTTTTATTACATTGAAAAGGAAAACTTGAAAGTACAGATCAAAGCAATAAACTTGGGGCACAGATGAGTCAGGTGTTCCTACGTCCCCTCCTAGAGCTTGTGGAAGCCTCGGATGCTAAAGTAGGCCCGGTTTGCGCCTCATCTTCAAGCCAAGCTATGCATTCACCAGAAAAGGTACTACTGAAATTGGGAGCAGGAGCTAGAAGTTCTCTTGTCCTCCAGGCAGTAGGATATCGAGCTAGTTGTGAGCCACGGATTATAAATAAAGCTGGGTATTCTACCCCCTTTTCTGGGCAAGTCTGGTCGTGTCCGAACTGACGCCTGATCCGGAATGGAAAGTAGAAGACACAGTGTGTCAGGCCAATTAGTTGAATACCGGGTTACCGGGCCATGCTGTAACTCATCTCGGGTACATCGAGCCAAGGGCAACGCCAAGCAATGTCAGCAGCATATCTGTTGCACATCCAATGGCACCACCACCCCTCGTTCGAGAAAACGACTAGCCGTTGGTAAAAGAAATAGCCTTGTGCTGAATACGGAGAGCAAGAATCCACTACCCTCAACCTGTCCATGAGCCATATCTAGGGAGGGATGAAAGAAAATAGAGATTAAAGAATAGAGAGGTGTATGTGGAGAGAAAAGTGAGAACAGGTTTTGAGAGAAAAGTAGAGCATGAGTGCCAAGTGATGTGAGAAACACATGTGAGATAGCGTGGGAAACAGTACCTGCAAGAGTATTTGACTCCCTGCCAATTTGGTTGTCTCTTGCCGATGGAAAACATCCAAACCCATCAAAGTCTCGGCTAGTGTCAAGCCAATGCAGCTCTTGCCCTTCTTCAAACCTTAGGTTGCTTCGATCAAGCTAATGCTAGAACCCCCGAAACCAGGGGCAAGCAGGAAATGAGCCAACATACACAAGCAAAGGGCATGTTGTCAAAAACTCTGCCAAAGACGGTCGTTGCGGTCACCGGCGTCAAAAAATCAATGAATCAACCTGGGGATATCCAGCTCCTCGTTGTGAACCAAGGAGCGAGCCTCATGGAAAGTGAGCCCACACATCCTTCCTAAAACTTGGATGTGGCCAAAACAGGACTGGGTAAGATTTCCCCGTCACGTCGGGATTCCATCAGAACTTGGAATTCTTCAATTATGGGACATATCTCTTGCCCTCCAAAACTGAAAACATGTGTAATCGGGTTCTAACCCCTAGCCGCGGCATGAAGGAACGGAAACATAGCGGGGTACAACTTAGCGGGAATAGTGTGTTTATCCTAAAACCCCAGAAATTCACTTTTTCCAAGCCATCTAAAGTTGCAAGCCAATTTGATAGTGTTTCGGTGAAAAATGGGTCAATTTGTGACAAAAACAAAGCTGGAATGAAGAAACTATGAACTGCTAACTTTTGTAGAAGATAAGGCACTGAGTGGAAGACATGTGGCAGTAATCTGGAGGCTCCTTGCACTTGTGGCCGAGCGGCCACCTTTTGTAGTCTACCGGCCCCTTTGGTGGCCGACAACCTCTATTCCTAGCCGATAGCCTCCTATTTTGTCTTCTGATCTGTCCTCTGCTCAATTTCTATATGTTGAGAGCTTGTGTTTTGTTCTGCTCATGGCACATTCTGTTGTTTTGTTTTAGTAGTCTTGTTGAGTTGCTTTTGTGTTGTTTCAATTTGTTTATCGAGTTATTGTGTTTCTTATCGAGTTGTATTGATGTTGTTTTGTTTATCGAGTTGTTGCATTGTTTATCAAGTTGTTCGTTGAGTTGTTTTACTTTCTTTGTTATGTGTTGGTCGGTTCATTACCTGATTAAGCAATTGCCAACACAGTGTACAAAGTTCAGTTTCCATCAATCCCATTTTTGTGCAATGTGGTGCAATGCAATGCTCAGGATGTAAAACACAACACTTTTTTCAAAAGATTGGTTTTCATTTCGATCATGGTTTCTTTTCACAGAAGAGTACAAGTTTTTAAGAAAATAAAACTGTCTAAAACTATACAATGTGGTAACACTACTAGCAAAAAGAGACTAAGCAAAAACATATGAATCGGTGCCATCCACCTCAGGATCGAGAGGCCCTTTTCGTCCTCTTCTTGGGCATGGACTCAGAACTATCTCCATCGGCGCCACTGTCAGAGGCCCCTGTGTCTGTGCTAGCTGTTAAACCTGCCTCAGTATCATCTCCGCCTTCAGAATCTGAGTCAGCGTCGTCCTCTCCATCCTTAGATGACTCTGACTGTGGACTCGCTGCCTCCTCGTCCTCGCCTGTCTCATCATCATCATTATCCAGGGTGGGCTCTGAAGGGCCACTCTCAACACGGGTGCCCCTAGCTCTCCTTTGGCTGTGTACGGGAGCCTTTCGTCTCTCTCTCCCCGCTGCCGGATGTGGCACTGATGGTCCTATTGCAACTCCTGCCGAAGCGTCCGGTGGGGCTAGGATCTGAAAAGAGCAGTTTGTCAAATACATCAGTCGCGGTGTATATCGGATGCAAAGATGATATGCAGTATGTGTAGACACCTCATTTTTTACCGACCTACAAACTTGGGCGTTACTGATGGTTTACTTGGTGATGAAAGGTGTGCAGTGCAAAGGTTCGATTTCTTCGGCAAGATGAGAGTCAAATCCCAACCTCACACCCCATTTTGGACCAAAGCTATTTTGAATGGTTTTTAGACCTTAAAACCCTCTCTTTCAAAATATTTTTGAAACAAAGTTTCTACGATGCTCTGAGGCTCGCATTTCGTTAAATGTTGCGCTTTTTGGTAAACTGAGCAAGGAAAAAGTGGAAATGAATGAAAGGGAGATGACATCTTTGAAAAATCTTTCAAAACACCGTATCTAGGGGTTTGGAGTTGAAGAAAAGAGGAGGAGAGGGAAGAAACCAAGTTGGAGAAGAAGATGGGCATGAATAGCTAAGAGAGAGTCGAGCAGCCCTCACTAAATCAGGCCTATCCTTTTGAATACATGGATTTCAAATATGAGGTCACCACTGTTGGAAAGCTTACTTCCAGGGCTTCATTTTTCACTTAAGAATCTCCTAAAGCCGAGTCCGGATGGAGGAGATATGATTGGTTGAAGTTGGGCATCATTCCGATTGGACTGAAACTGAGCAGTCTTTACTAAAAGAGGGATATCTCTTAGCACACTTTGAATTTTGATGTGAGGCTGCCAAATCTTGAAAGAAGACTTCTGGGGCTACAGTTTAGGCTCAAGAATGACCTACAAAGGAGTCCAGATGAAGGCATTAGGCTTGCTTCAAGTCAGGGACCAGGACTGATTTTTTCCATCGGCCTCTATGGAAGTGCATCGGCCACAATTGGACCTCATCGGCCATAGTTCGGCCAAAAGTGAACCTTATCGGCCACAAATGTTGGCCGATCGGACAAAAATGTCCAGAAAGCCCAGAATTGGCAGATATTTCTTCTCCAGCTGTTTCCAGCTTGTGCCACCTGTCCTAGCTCAGATATTTTCGACCAAGCTTAATATTTTGCTATATAATGAAGCCTTATATCTCATTTTGAAGGGTTAGAACATGAGAGGATAGATTAGACAAATTTTGGCAAAAGATTTGGGAGCCTTTCTCTCTAGAAACCCTCTCTAGATTTCACTCTCTCTAAGGATTTTGTGCTTGAAGGCTTGCATACATCCATCTTCAACCTATCAACCCTTAAGAAGACTTGATCACCATTGGGCTGAGGTCCCTTGGAACTTGTTTTGGGCTGCTAAAGCTTGGTTTTAACTCAGAAATCTTGCTGCTTTGCTGTTTGGCTTCAAGGGTAAGCACTTGTCCCTCTAAAGCTTTGTTTTGCATGACTGTTTTACCACATTTGCAAACTATTTTTGGCTTGGTTTTGAACTAAAGATAAATCTATTTTTCAGTCCTAAAAGTGATGTTTTAGGCCTATTTTGTGTTAGGGGGTTGTCTCTCCCTTTTGTTCCTTAGCTTGTATAGCTTTTGAGCCATCTTCTAAGGCCTTTCAAAACAAATTTTTGTGGCCTTTTAACCACTGAAATCCAAAGGATTTTCAGTGGTAAAAACCCTATTTTGAGGGCCCCAAATAGGAGATGGTGGTCCCCTCTCCTCTTCTCTTGCTTGCTAGTGTTGATGGCCAACCAAATAAGCATGTGTTTTTACTTCTCTGTGGCTTTGTTTAGACTCATTTTTGTGACTTTTGGGACCTGAAATAACTATGTTTTAGGCTGGTTTGGTCACCACTTGCATGCATTATACACTTGTAGTGTAAACTTGCACACTAGCCCAACATGCATCATGCTTTAGACCATCATTCTAGTGTGATTTCGGCTTAACTCCAAGAAGATTTTGGCCATGTTTTAGCATACTTAAGGTTTGATTTATGTTGTTTTGGTCATGCATGCCATGCTTTGTATAGCCATAGTGCATTCTAGCTCACTAGCTTTGAGTTTCCAAGCATCTAGCATGCATTACTTGGACCATTTGCACGATTTGACATAATTTGTTATGTGATTTTAGAGCATGTTTCATTGCCATGCACTCACATATTTCACTCCTTCAATGCTTCGAAGGGTTCATGCTTTATGGCTTAAAAAAGAGCCCATATGTATGCCATCTTGCCTAGGCTTTTGGACCACCATTTCAGTGTGTTTTGGGTCTTATTTTGCCATGATATAACTCTGTTCATGGTTGGTTAGGGCATCCCTCATTTGCTTCTTACACTCGTAGTGTAAGTCCTCTTTACTAGTCTTGCATGCCTAATGAGTGAGCTTGTTATTCTAGCATGTGTTGACTTGGTATTAGCCCATTTTTGGTGTTAATTTGACATGCCATAACTCTGATTTTTATTGGTAAAGTCATCTCATGCTTGGTCTTGGTAGGTGTAGCATAATCCTCCCTATTGCCCTTGCATGCTCCATGTTTTGGCCCTTCATGCTAGCTTGTTTTGGCTTTGCTCCATGCATGTTTTAGCATTAATTTGGTATGCTCTAGGACTGTTTTGGGTTGTTTTAGCCATATGCTTCATGTTTTGTATAGCTATAGTGTAAGTGCCTATACTAGCTTCAAGCTTTGAGCTTTCTTGCATACCATACTTGTCTTGTTTGAGTGGTTTGGCACCATTTCATACATGATTTCAGAGCTTATGGTGTTGTCACACATCCATGTTTGTCACTCTTTAAGTGCCCTTGAGAATTATCCTCTTATGACTTAATTCTTGAGCCATTTGTCATGCATGCTTGTCTTGCATTTCATGCCTTCATTTCAACATTATGGCCACTGTTTTGGGCATGGCTGAGGTCTGTCCATATTCGGTTTAAGTCCATCTTGCATGCTTGTTCACATTACATGTTGTTTGCATACTTGTTGTTCACATGGTTGTTGGCATGCTCATGTTGCATTGACTTTGTTCGCATGCTTAGGTTGCATTGCATTGTTTACATGCCATTAATATTATTGAGTTAATCATGTTGCATTGCATGGTACTTGCATGCTCATATTGCATTAGCATTGTTTGCATGCCATTAGCTTTGTTCAGTTGTGCATGCATCGCATTGCATTTTGTTTGGATATAGTGTTAGTCCAAACATGAGGAATGAGGGACGTTTCATACTTGAAGTGATGAAACGTGCCTCAATCCTTGGTCGCCGACCCTCTTGATCAAGCATGATAGAGGTCAAGGCATTTATGTGTTTTTTTTGTGTATTCATGTGACATTGATTTGTGCAACTCGGCCTCTTTGGCCATCATGCATTGGAATGCGTGATTGATGGCTTGAGAGCCGAGCACTACACACCTTTGAGCCTTAGACATGATAAAGGGTGTAGTTGCACACAAATTTTCTTGCAAATACATTGACATGCCTCTATTTGTGCTCTGTTGCAGCAAAAAGAAGAGTTTGCAGGAAGAGATGGCCGATTGGCTATACAGTGTGCCGATCGGCTATACACAATTTTGCCGATAGCCTCAAAATTGGTCGATGACCTTTATCCTTTGGCCGATGGCCATACCTTTTGGCCGATGACCTCTCAGCATGTCTATGAGGTGGAGCAGAAGTGTTTTGGAGATTTACATAATTTTCAGAGGTGCAAAACAGTGCAAACAGAGGCAACATGAGGCATGGCAACGGATTTCCGAGCGAAGTCGATCGAGCATGCATATGCCCCTCTTCTCAAGGCCGTTTTAACTGCTTTGTATAGTTAGTTAATTTGTAATTAATTAGTTAATGTGCTAGCTAATTTAATTCATTGTTGCAAATTCTTAATTAGCTTAGCTTAGCTAATATCCAATTTGATTATGTAATAATTAGTCTAATTAGATTATTAGATTAGTTTCTTAGCTTAGCGTAGCTAGCTAGCTTATTCATTCGGACCCTTCGTCGAGAGGGCACAATTTTGTAATAAGTGTGCGTGAGTGTATGAATGTCTTCCAACCCCACGTCTTTCTCCCTTTTACTTAACCGCTTACGATGGTTAGTTCTAGGTCATGTCTTGATTAGCATCCTTATGCTTACATGTTTGCATCCATTCATTTGTCTTGCATGCACCGGGCCCGGCGCATCATACAAACCGCATTGTATTTCAATACATTTACTTGAATACGTGTTCGACAACATGTTATCAAGTTGCATTTCATATGCCATCTTAGAATAGCCGAGCCTATTTTAGTTGCATTTTTGCATGTGTTGCATTAGGCATCTTAACATAGCTAGGATCATGCATTGATTACTAACTAGTTGTTGTTCTGGCTCGGAGTACACTGTAAGTGTTTTATGCTTTAGCATCCCTGCATGTGTGTTATTGATGGCCATGACAGCATGCTTGCCATGAGGTTATTTGCTTAAATGATATAACTGCCTGAATGCCTGTGGGTGAAGGTTGGATTGCTTGAATTGGAACAATTCATTGAAATGCAAGTTTTAAGCCCACTTGAGAGTGGCAAAATCATGTTTTCTAAGCTCACTTGAGGGTAGCAAATCCACGTCTTAGCCTACTTGCGAGTAGCACCTTCAAACCATTTTCAAACAAACATGAGATGTTTTGTTCCAACTTAGGCGATCTAGTCTATACTTGTATGCTGTGCGCATCACGTAGTAAGCTAGCTAATAAACCGGAATAAGAACACATGTGTTTTCAAAAACAAAATCATGCTTAGTAAAGGCCGATCTTTTTGATCCGGCGAGCGGGGGTGCTCATTGCATGACCTTCCCCTCTCGTACCCAAGTTCCCGAGCTGAGGCAACTTTGGTGATGACGGACATGTGGCCTTAGGCATGAGTCAGGGTTTCCCAAATTTCCCAAAACAAAAAAACATTTAGATGGCGACTCTGTATCTGGTAAAGTAGTCCATGTTTGGCACTTCTTTATTAAAATCTGTTTTCCAAAACGATTTGCCGAATTTGGACTCTTTGGTGATTTATCGGTCTTGCATTGCACTTTGCAAGATTAGATTCAGAACCGTGACATTGAGTCCGAACTGTAGTAGCTAATGAACAAAACGGATTCCGCGCCCTTCGCACACAGAGCCGGGACGTTCGGGCACGTCTACAGTATGCAGTGTATGAATGCAGTGTATGGATACTGTGTTTCAATGCAGTGTCTGAATGTAGTGTATCAGATCAGTGTAGTGTGGAACATGTTATAGTTGAAATGCCAATGTATCAACAGAAAGTTTTATGACATGAAGTGCGAACTGAAGGAAATTATCGGTATCTTGTAGAGGCTGGGCAGGTTTATGCTTCTCTGCACCATCTCCGTGAGGGAAGCCATTAGCTCAAGAGCCTGCCCGGTGCACTCTATATGTGCCTGCAAGTGCGTTGAGAGGATTAGTGTTCTATAAAGCATAACTGAAATGAATTGAACATGCAAAATGTAAAGTGTGGTACATACTGGAGTCGGGCCTCAAACCCCGACAAGCTCATGACCGGCTGGTGTGTGCTCAATAGGGATCTGGTAAGCCACCCCGGTATGCCGCCAATAGGTAAGTGTGGTAGGCAGCTCTGGCCACCCTGTCCTCTGTCTCGTCTAAGCATCTCTCCTGCCACGGGTCTTGGTCGCCCTGGCCCCTCTACCTCTCTCTCTCGCAGCTAGAGCCCTCACTCTCTCACCTCCCTGGGCACCAGTCAAAGGTGGCATAAGGTATGTCTAGATAAAGGCTGTGTAATCACCCTCGACTCGGAAGAAGTCGGCGTCCCAGCCCCTGGTGAAATCAATCATCTACAGAAAAGTGAACTTCTTTGTGGCTCTCATATATGTTAGAGGTGGCATGGGAACTACCGGCTTGGGCGTAAGAACCGCTCCCCTAAGAACCATGCCTGACAAACCGGGCCCTCTAGCAGGAGCTGGAAGCGGGAAGCCTCTCGAGCACCAGCGAACTGATCTCTGACTCCCTAAGGCATCATCACCCAAGGCTGCCAAGTGATTTGTAAATAGAGAATGTGCAAATTGGTAGCTATCATCCAGATATTGAGATATGGATCAGAGTCAAAGAAAAATGGAAATAACAGTTAATCTTGAGTTACCTCAACCGTGGTCACAGTGTCGAAGTATGGACAGAAGAAGGGAAAGGCTTTTGGGACCTCCGCTGGCATCTCCCGTCGTATCGGTGAGAGTAGGGTACGATAGCTGGTATCTCCACCTCCGGCTCTGGGGCAAGTGTCGGAAAGTAGGCACACACCCATAGCTACAAAAAGCGAAAGGGGGACAGTGAGTATACAACAGATAAATACAAGTAATGCGGAAAGCAGAGTATGTGTGTCATGTCTAGAAAAATGCAATGTGCATGGAATGTAGGATACAGAGTGTGTAAAGCAGAAAGCAGACTGTGTGTATAGTATACAATGTGTACAGTGTACATAAAGTGCCAAGCATAAAGCACGATAAGAAATGCAAAACAGAAAAGTAAAGCATACATCCCAGGCCCTCCAGTAGCCTCCTATCAGATGCCCACTCCTGCTGGAGGTGGAGCTCATGTATCCGTATAAGGTGGCCAAGCTAGCGTCGCCCCAATCGTAGAATCAGACACGAGACAAGTCCACCAAGGCGCTCATGAGGTATAGCCCGGCAGTGTTCACCCGGTCAGTGAATAGGGTAGTGCCAAATAGGAACATCAGGAAACCTCGAGCATACTTCTCGGTCTCCTCTCGAGTCGCTGTTGCTATCCCTCTGAAATGGTCTGCAAACCAGGTGTATCGGACTATCCCTGATTGAGAGATAGGTGGGCGTGTCCTTCGTAGATAAATCCAGGCGGCCTCCCACTCACCCATATCCATATCGTAAGGAATCGAATGACCCCTTATCTCTATGCCAATGAGCATAGAGAAGTCGAAGGGAGTCATTGTCATCTCCCCTGCGGTAGAGAAGTGAAAGGAATCGGTGGTATCCCACCACCTCTCTACCAAGGCATCTAGTAAAGACTGACTCGCTATGAAGCGTGAGAGCCCCATGCAGAATGAGCCAAAGTCGGCCTCATTGAGGATGTGGCGAACATCGTCGGGGAGCTCCATGTACCACTCCCTCGGAGAGGTGGTCCCGTATCTTCTGATGGCGTGTGAATCCCCCTGTGATCAGGACAAACAGATGAAAGTCAGTGTAAGAAATACTACGGTGCAAGAGTGTGATTTAAGCAAGCAATGCAAGGTACAGTGGAAAAATGTAAGAATACAGTGTATACCTCAAAGGCACCATGAGATAAATGTTACTCCGGCTCGCGCAGTAAGAGGTCTTATGGTGCGCCTCGTGCAAACCCTCTGAACTGACAAATGCTATCGGGTGGTAGCACATGTATCACGGGATGATACGGCGCCGGGTCAAAAGGTCGAATGCTGAGTGGCAGTGGCTCAAGCTCTGGATCCACCTCCATCTCTGGAGAAGCTCCGTCGCCTGGAATGTTGTCCGCCATCTCAAAAGAAGTTGAGAAAATGGTTGAAGATGTTGAAAATGGGCGGAGAATGCCAAAAGTCAACAAAAGTCAACTCTCAGAAAGGGAAAATGGCAAAAAAAGTCAAAGCCCGGGAAAGGGCACCAAACTCAAGGGTAACTCAAGGGAAACAAGCCTCAAGTGGTGGAAATGAAGAAAGAAGCACCAAAATCGAGAAGTAGGGAAATAAATTTGGAACCCTATACTTAAACACCAGAGGTGAAATGGCGATTTTGCCCCAAAGCTGCCATCGGTGGCCGACCGGCCACTACTGGCGGCTGACAACCACCATTTGTGGTCGACAACTTTTTTTGGTGGCCGATGGGTGGCCGATCACCTTCCCTGGTGGCCGACAAGTTCCCAGTACTCCTACATTGGCTCTTTATGCTGTTTTGTGTCTTTAGTTTGCAAGAAAGTGCAAGAAAGGTTCACTTTTAAGCTCAAACGCCTCTGTGAAAGCTCTGGGCCATGTCTTCGGTGTATGATGTTCAACACGAATGAGGTGTATCCTTTTAAATTTGTTGCAACTTTTTCGGGGGTTAAGTTGGAAGTTGTTCTTCAAATTGTGTTTAACGATTATGCTTCTGTTATTGCATAAAATGTGCATTTTTCAATTATGCATAGAATTTTCATTTGCTACGTTCACATGGAACATTCATTTTGTATTGTTGCATAGAACATGCATCTCGATGTTGTATAGAATGTGCATTTTGTGTTTTTGATCATGCATAGAACTTGCATTTTGTATTGTTGTATTGAGTATGCATTTTGGTGTTGCAAAGAATATGCTCCAATTTTCGTCGCATAGAATATGCTTCTATTTTGCTCCTTGCATGTTGTGCATGAAACATGTCCCTAACATTGTGTCATGGTTATTCGTCTTGCATAGAACATGCACCCTTGCTGTGTTATGCTTGTTGAGTTTTTTTCTTATGCAGGCAGGATACTGTATGTGCGGTTCATTCAAAGCTGGTGCAACCAGACGATATTGCACGTATGGTTCATTCAGAGGAGTTCCAGGTGAAATGATTCTTGTCCTTCAAATTCCCCATTTTGGTTAGAAACATTGGGATGTGCTCCAATGCTTTTACCCCCCCCCCCGGTTAGAAGCATTTGAACGTGTTTTGATGCTTATGCCACAATCCTTTCGGTTAGAAACATTCGGGTACGCCTGGTGTTTACACCACTCCTTTTGGTTAGAAACATTGGGATGTGCTCCAATGTTTATACCACCCCCCGGTTAGAAGCATTTGGACATGTTTCGATGCTTGTACCCTACTCCTTTTGGTTAGAAACATTGAGACGTGCTTCGATGTTTATACCACCCCCGGTGTTTACACTGCTCCTTTCGGTTAGAAACATTCGGGGTGCGCCCGGTGTTTATTCCGTTCTTTTCTCCTCTCGCGTGCGATGCGTTAGGACGCTTTGGTTAAAAGCATTCGGACGGGTTCCGATGCTTATACCACTCCTTGCTTTGGTTACCTATATTTGGACGTGTTCCAATATTCTTGATTGTTCCCTTTGGTTAGGAACATTCAGCTGTGACCCTGGGTTCACACCATCTCTCTCCTCGCGTGTGCCATACGTTAGGATCCTGTTTGATGCCTCGGGTGCGCCCGATGGTTGTGTTGTTCTTTGTCTTTCCTGCGTGATGCGCAGTTAAGATTGCATAATTTTCTTACATCCTTTCTGCATGAAATGTAGTTTGGCATGTGCTTTTCATGTGTGGCTTGTTTACTTACTTTTGTTCATGTTTGAGTTTGTTGTGCCGTGTTTCGGTTTGTTCAAATGTAGCATTTCTTTGCATAACATTTGCATCTAGATGTTTCATTACAGTTTCATTGCATGATCATAAGTTATGTTTTGCATCGTGCATATCATTTGCATCTTACCCCAGAACTGCGCTAGTTTGATTCCTTGCAAAGGGGATACGTAGGCAGCCTACGGGCATAACCGTTCTTTGTTTTGCTTGTCTGTTTGTCCAAGTCTTTAGCCTTGTCAAAAATGGATCGTCTCTAGGTTGTGGCATTCACTCTCGTCATTTCATGACTTCCAAGTTCTGTCAAAGAGGGGCAATTGTGGACACCCTATTTTTGACCATCCTCGAGATTAGGACATCGTCGTTTGAACACTTGTTGATTTTGTATGCTCATGTTCGTGTTGAGTGCCCTAAGATCTTGGCCGAGCACCTCATCTTTGAGCCTTCGAACCTTATCTTTTTTGTGCTTGGTTATGGACCAAGAGCATGTTGTTTCAAGTCTAGAGGAGAGGGTGGCCTATCGGCCAGCCCCATAGCCTATCGGCCATGACTTGTGCCTGTCGGCCATCAGTGGTGGCCGGTCGGCGACATTAATGGCCGGTCGGCCACCAGTGGCGACCGACGGCCATTTCTCTCCTTTTGCAGATATTTGTTTGCCAGCTATGCCAGCTGTTGTTTACTAAAGTGCATCTCCATACACGTGTATGGTAGGATGATTTCAAGCTTGAACCTTGGTTTTCTATATATAGGTGGTGCTCTCCTCCATTTGGACGGGTTAGAAAATTTGGATCAAATTTCTCTCTCTCTAGAATTCTCTCTCTCTCTCTCTCTCTCTTTCTCTTCTTATTTTGTGCCCTAAAGCCTAGTCTCTCTACACCTTTGCACATCAAGCCTTAACCAAACACTGTTACCTTTGAGTTGAAGTTCTTTGGAGTCTAGTTTGAGCTCTTGAAGAAGGTTTGACCTGGAATTTGAGGCTGTTCTGTGCTTGAGCTTCAAGAGGTAGTTCACTTGCTTAGTGTACTCGCTTTGGCTAATTATTTTGTCATCCTTTTGTATTGTTTTTGAGCTGATTTTCAACTACAAAAAACTCTATTTTTTGAGGCTTAACATGATGGTTTGAGGCTATTTTGTGCTAAGGGGTGATCCACCATTCTTGTTACCTAATTGTGTAGACTTTTGCACCATCTTTTAGCATATTCAAATCAAACTTTTTGGGCCTTTAAATCACTGAATTTCAGAGTTATTTCAGTGGCAAAAACCTTGTTTTGAAGTCCAAAATTGGAGGGGGTAGCCTCCCCTCTTTGTGTCTTGTTTGCATGCCTAGGTAGCTTAACATGTGAGCATGTTTTTCTAGCATTTCGTACCTTAATCTCAGCATGTTTTTGCTACTGTTTTGACTGGTTTCAGTTCTATTTTGAGCTAGTTTGGTCCTTTGAGGCTTGTATTGTGTGGTTGTGGTGTAAAGAGGCTTCACTAGCTTAATGTTTTAGGCTTTTAAACATGAATTGCATGAGTTGGTTGCATGTTTTAGTGTCATTTTGCACTCGATTTCAGCACTGAAATCTCTGCAATCTCCCCCTATTCTTCACTCTTTCATTTATTTTGAAAGTGGCTTTGAATCCCTTGTTGGCTTGAGTATGAAATGGAGACATTCATGCTTAATGGTTTAATTCCTTCGGGAGTTCATTATCAATGGCACGAGGTCTGTTTCATGCTCAAGACACTTGAAGTTTAAGCCTACTTTCAATTAGAGGACACTCACCTTTTGGACTAATCAATTAAATAATGGATTGGTAAGCTAAAATGAGTAAATAAAAATGAACAAGTAAAAGAGGCAAGATAACCATCTTATGTGTTGCATTGCATGTGTTCGGATCGGACGTTAATTCTAACAGGAAGAAAATGGCCTATTTCATACTCAAAGTGATGAAACGTGCCACTTTCCTTGGTCGCTGTCGCCCTTGATCATACATGATAGGGCTATGGTTTTGTTGAGTCTTATTTTGCACTCATTAAGCTTGTACAAGATTGGTTTCTTAGCCATCATGCATTGAAAATGCTTGGTTGATGGTTTGAGGACCAAAAGTTACACTCCTTTGAGCTTGTGTAATGATAAGGAGAGTAACAGTACATACACTCGATGAGAATACATTGCTTTGCCTCTGTTTGCTCTCTGTTGCAGCAAAAAAAGAAAGTTCAGGGAAAGGGTGGCCGACCGGCCACCAGTAGTGGCTGACTGGCCACCAGTAGCGGCTGACTGGCCACCAGTAGCAGCCGATCGGCTACCAATGGTAGCCGACAGCCACCATTGGTGGCCGATTGGCCATCAATGAAATTTTGCACAAGTGTGTTCCTGAGTTGGAGTAGAGGTGTTCTGGAAGTTGGCAGCACTGTTAGTGTTCAAGCATGTGCAAACAGAGGCTGCAAAGGCAAGGCAGTGGCATTTTCGGAAGGAGAATTAGAGCATGCATGCATCCCTCGTCCCTCGAGGCCGTTTAATGCTTTATTAGTTAGTTGTAGCTAATTCATTCATACAAGTGTTGTAATTATTTACTTCATTAATTTGTATTATAATTAATTAGTTTAATTTGGTTTGTAATAATTAGTTAACTAGAGTAGTTAATTAGTTTTAGTTTGTAATAGCTTAGCTTAATTAGCGTAGCTAGTTAGCATAGCTTATTCATGTGAGGTCGTAATGTTGTAATAAGTGTGCGTGCGTGTGTGTATGTCTTCCGACCCCACGTCTTTCTCCCTTTTATTTAATCTCTTTTGATGGTTAGATTAGGGTCATATTTCGATTAGCATACCTTATGCTCGCATGTTTGCATCCATTCATTTGTCTTGCATGCACCGAGGCTCGGTGCATCATTCGAACTGCATCGTATTTTAATATCTTCTTTGAATACGTGTTTAACAGCATATTGTTCAAAGTGATTCATATGCCATATTAGTAGCACAACCTATTAATTGCATTATTGCATATGTTGCATTAGGCATCTTGTATAGTTAGGATCATGCATATTCCTAACTAGTTTTTGTTTTGGCTTGGAGTACTGGGTGAGTTTTATGCTTTAGCATACTTGCATGAGTGTGATTGCCATATTGCCATGTTTCGCATGCTTGCCATGAGACTATGTGCTTATATGATAAATTGCATGAATGCTTGTGGATGGAGGCTTTGTTGTTTGAATTGGAACAATTCAACAAATGTAAAGTTTTAAGCCCACTTTGTTGTGGCAAATCATGTTTTAAGCCCACTTGAGGTGGCTAATCTACATCTTTATGCCCACTTGAGGGTGGCAACTTCAAACCATTTTCGCAAACAAACATGAGTTAAGTTGTTCCAATTCTTCCGACTAGTCTATACTTGCTTGTGTGTGTCACATAGTAAAGTTAGCTAAAAATCGGAATAAGAACACATAATATTTATAAAAGAACATATCATGATTAGTAGAGGCCGATCTTTGATCGGGCGAGCGGGGGTGCTCATTCCATGACCTTCCCTTCTCATACCTAAGTTCCCGAGCCGGGGAAACTTTGGTGATGACGAACACTAGGCCTTTGGCATAAGTCAGGGTTTCCTAAATTTTCCCAAAAATAAAATATTTAGGTGGCGACTCTGTAATCTAGCAAAACACTTCCAATTTTCACATTATTTGATTTAAAATCGATTTTCCAAAAAGGTTTGCCGGATTTGGACTCTTTGGTATTTATCAGTTTCACATTACACTTGTGGGGCTAGATTTAGAACCGCGGGAGTCCGAACTGTGAGGCCTTTCTTTTCAAACCCTTTTCGAAAGGCGGGGGTGTGGAAAAAGGCGAGTCCACAACATGTATTATGATTGTATTCATTCGAGAGAGAACAATATTATTATTACTCAATGTAATGGTTATTTGTAATAATAAATGTGTTTAATAAAATGTTCTTGAATTAAAGGTTTTGGTAATATTTCCAAGTAATAAATTTGGGGCGTGACACCATAGTGTTGTCTCTCTCTCTCTCTCTCTCTCTCTCTCTCTCTCTCTCTCTCGTTATAGTGGTAGATCACAGCTGTGTGGGTTGGGATGGTGATGGGAGATGCGATGGTGACCGAAACGGAAAGTCGTCATCGTGGTAGCTCAAAGATAGTTGGCGGAGGTGACAAGCCGGTGGCATTGATTTCCACAGCCACCACAACCTCCATAGCCTAATCTCTTCTTCTTCTTCTTCTTCTTCTTCTTATTATTATTATTATTATTATCATCATCTTCTAGATTTGGGTTTTCCAGATCTCACTCTCTCTTTCTATTGGTGATGGCGGAGTGGATTCCTAGTGATGGTGTGGTCAGCGGTAGAGATTAGACTGCGATGGTAGCTGGAGAAGAGGTTGTCATAGAGGTTGTAGAGGACAGCAACCGAAGTTGGCAAAGGCTGGTGGGGTGGTGGTGATGATGATGATGATATGAATTGAGAGATTAGGGTTTAGAAATTTGTCTAAAGAAGTAACTTAAGTGTGAGTTAAAATTGTAATTAAAAAAATAGAGTAATTTTGTATATTGAGAGTATTAAAAGTGTATAAATAGAATTTTCCCTTTTTTTTTCATATGGACCAATTTTTTTAATGAAATAGAGCAAAGTATTAAACAATCAAAACCACAAAAGGACTCTATGCCTATGATTGAAATACAAGTGAAGTAAAAATGACCCAAATTAAGGAAGTAAAGTGGATTTCACACCATATTTTTTTTTTTCAAAAACAAACATATAAAACAGAACTTATAGAATTTAAAAATTTTAACTCAAATAGTATAATTGTCTCCAATTTGTTTATATGTGTCTCATGTTTTAATAACATAAGAGTATTTAAGTCAAGCAATGCTGAGAGTTGTTAATATTTTGTAAGTTAATCTAATAAAATTGTAAAGTATGAGATCTACAAAAATTCCCCTTATTGCAAAAGCCTCTAATGAGGGAATACCTTGATTTCTTTTGAGTCTCTTATTCACAAACTCGTAACCCACATAAATTATTATGAGGGTGATGTCAGCAAAAAATAATTACAAATAAATGGTAAAATTTATAAATTTAATTATTAATATTTATAATGTTTATCATCTATTTGTAATTATTTTTTACTAATACCATTGTGGTGTGATTTGCCCAATTATATATGGGTCCAAAAGACTTTATTGTTTTGTGTCCAATCAATAATATTGTTAGTTTTTTTCTACAAATGTTAGAAAGGAAGTGTTACATTGTGCAAAACTTCAAAGTTGCAAGTTTTGAGCCAGTGAATTTGATTGAACTAATGTAGACCGATTATGAAATTTTATAATTTTATTACACCATAGCTTATGATTTTTAAGATTAAATGTTTACATTACGACATGCTATGATTTCTTATGTACGTTTATGGTGCATTACAAGATTTTCTGAGAAAATTGAAAATTTTCACCAAAGATAAAAATATACTAGGAAAAAGGGGCAAATTGCACAAAAATGATAACAGACACAAACAGCTGCCAAACAAGTAAGAATCTAAAATATTTGCAATTCACATAAAAATGTAAAAATAAAAAAAACACTATCACAATTACATTATTGCCTTCTAGCTCCTCTCTCCTCTTCTTTCTTCCCTACTCTCTATAAATCCTATTCCAACATTGGCATCCCCTTTCACACTTGTCCTGTCGCTGTTAACAATTTCTCCATCCTCGGGTTAGGGTTTGTAGATGGAAGAGGAGAGAAGAGGGAAAAAATGCAAGGAAAGAGTTATGGGAATTATTGGTGGTAGTGTGGAAGGCGATGCCCAGTGACACAAGTTAGGGTTTGCAGAGAATGAAGAGAGCGAAAAAAAGAAGAGAGTGAGGAAAAAGAAATAGGGTGAGGGAAGAGGCGGAGGAGGATGAGGGAATGGTTGGCAGCAGATTAAGGTTTACAACTGGTAAAGCAAAAGAGAAGGAAAAAGGAAAGAGCTAGAGGACAATAATAATGTAATTGTTAGTGTTCTTTAAATTTTCATGTCAAGTGTAAATATTTTAGATTCTCATTTTTTGAAATATTTTGCATTTGTTACCATTTTTCTGTAATTTCTAAATAAAAAACATTATTGGTGCCAAAAATAAAGAAATCATAAACTAGTAAATATAAAGAAAGTGACCTTAAGGGGAATTGTTATTAGGAGAAATTACTATTCATGGGGACATTTAAAAATTATTACACATTAATTAAAAAATTATGATTTTTCATTATTAGTATTTTTTTAAAATTTATTATTTTTTATAAATATTTCTTCACACAACCATTGATGTGTAATTTCGCCTTATTATTATTGGTCATGAGGAGAGTGACTGTAAAGGAATTAAACTCAATGTAGGTATACATAAAATATGTAAAATACTATATTTTTTTATTATTAAGTTTGATGATTAAAATAACCATTGTTCTATTGATTTTCTTAACAAAAATAGACAAATGGTTTAGATTGAAAACAAATCAAAAATTTTGAGTTTAAATTGACAAAATTAAAAACTCATCATTTATTTTATTACAAAGCTCAAATTCTAGGATTTTTTTTATATAATTTTTCTTTAAAATATTAATAATGCATGACGTAATGACCACATTGTAACAAAATTGAAAATGTAGGAATCAAATTGTTCAAATTAAAACTACAAATACTAAAAAATTCTCCCAAACTTTCTAGATCAATAATATTTTTTACCCATTGAAATATTTTTACAAAAACTAATTTTCCAAATTAATAAAGCCATATATTTTTGCTTTCTTAATCAATTAGAAGATTATTAGTTTTTGAATAATTCTATCAACCCCAGTTAATTATTTCAAATTTACTCTGAATCAGAGTGTATGGTTGGAATTGAATTTGTGCAGTGTGGGTTTATGTGTCAAATAAACCTAAGTCGCAAGATGATAATTTTAGATAATTTCTAAATAATTAAGTTTGAATTTGTAGTATTACTGTTATTTTTTTACTTTGAAAGGAGAAAAACAAACAAAATATGTCGTCTCCTTTTTGAGGTGGTCAAGAATAAAGACTTACATTGTATACACAAAATCTCCTCTTTCACAAATGAATTAAATAGTTTGTCTCGATGAAGTACGTTGTTCTTGATTATAGTCCTAATGAGTGTTGGAGATAATAGATTTTTGACAACTTTAATTTGAAATTAACGTAGGACCCAACCATCGGTTGAGGTAGGCCCGAGTGATTATGTATTCTTTTAAATGAGAAGATATAGCGACCCCGGTCTTTTCCCATTTGGTTGTTGCATCCGGACTTAGGTTTCGTAGATCCTGTTGTTATATAATTGTTGTTGTCATCCTTTAATTTCTTATTTCTGAGTTATGGGATGCATTGAGCAGGTTTGTTACAGGTTGGTAGTGTTTGGGAGCAAAGGGTTGCTGCCCAGAATTTTGACCCTTCGCTCGAGCGAGAAGTTCGTCGCTCGAGCGAGCTCTTTGTTTTTGGTCTGTCGCTCGAGCCAGGATTTCTTCGCTCGAGCGAGCGACTGCGTCTAGGTATAGACCTGAGAGCTGTGTTTCTTGGCTCGAGCGAGCTCTTCTTCACTCGAGCGAGCTGGTTTGTTCATCGCTCGAGCGAGTGTTCCGTCGCTCGAGTGTGCGTCTGGTTGCAGACCTGGGGGTTTGAGTTGTTGGCTCGAGCGAGCTCTTCTTCGCTCGAGCGAGCTTCTGGATTGTTGGCTCGAGCGAGACCTTCTTGGCTCGAGCGAGGGTTTTCTGTGTCTGGTCGCTCGAGCGACCAAGTCTTCGCTCGAGCGAGCCTGTTTTATTTAAATACGTAGCAGCGGTTTTAAATACACTTTTTCATCCTCTTTTTGATTTCAGAACCCTAGGTCCGTGTTTTCTTTCCCTTTACACACCTTCTCTCTTAGGTTTGATCTACTTAGAGTGTATTTCTACCCTAGGTCCTTTGTTAAAAAGTTAGAGTGGGTCGAGGGCTTCATTTTAATCTGAACAAGTTTGGATTTGGAGCACATTGGGTTTTCGCCATCTTCTCCAGTTGAGTTCTTCACTTCGAGGTAGGGATACCCTACTCCATATTATAGGTTTTGTCCTAAGTTTTGGTCATTTTGATATGTGGGTGTTGTTTGGTCAATTTTGGGGTTTGAATTATAATTTGAGAACAATGGGGTTTTTCATATATTATACATCATATGTTTGTAAGTCATGAAAAATGACACTGATAGTGTTAAATTGAGAAAATTGAACCTTAGGGTTGATTATGAGGAAAGGGGGAAAAACCCTAATTGTTGTAACAAATTAATTTGTATAATTAATTTTGGGAAAATGTGGAATTAAGTTTAATTCATGGAATTGGAAAATTATGAGTTTATATTTGTTGATACATTTATTTCCTGTTTAGAAATAATTGTTTTGGGCTATCGGTGGAGGATAGTCGTGATTGTTGTAGACATTGCATGTTGATTAGGGAAAACTAAAACTAATCACATTGAATAAGTCATTGAATATGACGGTTAAATTAATACAGCAAATACGTGTATTGATTGAATATTGTGTATGACAAGTGTTTAATACATTGTATATGCATATTGATTGGGAGGAGATAGGGGATGTAGTCCACGGTTTGGGAGGAGATAGGGGATGGACTCCTAAACCGGATATTGTTTAGGAGGAGAAAGGGGATGGACTCCATTAGTACAGCAAATCTGTGTACTTATTGATGTATGGAAATGTATTAGTACAGCATATATGTGTACTTATCGATTTATGGAAGTGTTTTGGTTTGAGCCTTAGTCTCACTTAAATTGTTGTTATTGGAAGTAATGTTGATATGAGATGTAATCTCATTATTATTGTTTGGCTAGGTTCTGAGCCATGTCTGTATAATTGGAAAGTTGATTAATAACGTAAAGCGAAACATGTCATGGACATTATTGTCATGAAAATGTAAAGTGATATAATGGATTTAACAGTATTAACCATCTATCGAATGCTATTGCTTTAGTCAATTCTTATATTTGGTTTAGTATATTTCTGCTGGGCTGTGGCTCACCCTATACGGGAACATCATTTTCAGGTTCAGGTGATATGCTACCTCCAAGGACTTAGCTTGGAAGGATTTGGAGTTGAAGACTCTGTTTAGATTAGTTGTTATTTTGTTTTAGTTTGATATTACATGTAAACTCAAGTCAAGGGCTTAATGTGTAATTGAGTTAGTACTCAGACTTTTGTGTCCAAGTGTTGGCTTGGAAAGATGTAAGCCCGTAGGGCATTTACTTTCGTTATTACATGTAATGTCTTTTAATAAGATTACTCTGATGAATGGAATATTGTTTTGTCCTTCTTAATCGATGCATGTTAATATTGTATATATTATGGGTTTATTTTGAGGGCGTTACAGAAGATTACAATACAAAAATAATGAGCCGAAACCATTGAGTTGTGAATGAGAATTGTCTTACAAAATGGACATCAACAAATTTGGGCTTAGATTTGGACTTAGTGGGTGTTTGGTTAGCTTAAAAACAACTTATTTTAGCTTTTAACATAATTTAAGTTGAAATGGTGTGTTTGGTGTAACTTATAAGGTAGCAATTTATAACTTATTGCAACTTAAATGTGAGAAAAAAAGTTGATTCCAAAAAACATCTCAGGGGGGGTGCTTTTTGGGTAATTCTATTTCCACACACTAATTTTGCTCAATTCACACACTTAATGAAAATTGTCATTAATACAATTTTGTCCTAGAATTAAAATACCATAATACCCTCATCTTCTTCTACTCAAACCTTATTTATAAAATGCCACAACCATCCTCTATCACCAGCGCCACCTCTCTCGTCCGCCATTTCCTCCTGTCGCTTCTTTTCTTATTCGTTGCAATCACTTTCTGCCATGAACCATAACTCCCACTAGTCTTTCACCACGAATCCCTCTTTATTGACTGTGGAGGTCTAAGATGGAGGGAGATGAGCTAAAAGTGGCGATGGTGGTGGCCATGGAGGGTTGAAAGTGACGACAACAACAGTAAAAGATGAGTGGATGAATGGAAGAAAAAATAAAAATAAAAAAAAGATTTTGTTTGATATAGTTTTTGAATATGTTTTTTTTAAAAAAAAAAAAAAAAAAAAAAAAAAAAAAAAAAACTTCTTATTTCAATATGGTTTCAACTTTTTAGGGGCAAAAAAACTAAAAATTAAAAAAAAAAATTGGTATTTATTTTGTTAAATTAATTTATATTTTTCTCATCAAAATTTCAAAAAATTGAAACCAAACATAGCCTTAGGTCTTTAAAATTGAAAATGAGGGTAATATTAGAATACAGAGATGTGTATTGAGAATTTATGTTTTTATAATGTGTGTATTGAGAAAGTGTTCATTAAGTGTGTGTACTGAGGAGAATTAGTGTGTGGAAATAGAATTACTGGTGCTTTTCAAATTCGGATTACACGGATAGCTAAAACTGAAGAAGTTAAAATACTTAAATGACCTCTGTCATTACAAAATATTAATATTAAACCAGGTATATAAACTCCTATTCTACTCCCTCTCTTCTCATTTTACATTTGAGAACAGATAGACCTCTATAGAAAACCAAAAGAACTCTCACATTTTGGCCCAAATCGAACCTCATCCTGCGAAGATCCGAAGCCGATCGGAGGCACTACTATCTCCGATGAAATCTAGATGACTAAACTTCACCCCATCTCTGACAAACTGTAAGTTTTGATCTTCTTTTAGTGCACAAGCAGTTATATATATATATATGTATGCATGTATGTATGTAAGTTTACAGTATGGAAAAAAAGAAAATTGTTTAGGGTCTTTTTTACTTGTTTTCTTTTTCAATGAAATCCTAAACTTACTAATTTGTGGATTTAAGTTATGATTTATGAAATTAGGAAAAACCATTTGAGTTTTAAGATTTTGTTTTTTTTTTATTTACAACCAATTATATATATATATATGTGTGTGAGTGTGTGTGTGTGTGTTTACACAACGAAAAAAAAAAAATTTGTTTAGGGTTTTTTTAATTGTTCTCATTTTCAATGAAACCCTAAACTTATTAATTTGTGGATTTAAGTTTTGATTTATGAAATTAGGGAAAACCATTTCTGTGACATTTTGTTCCAGGTGCCCGCTCGAGCAAAGAAAGTTGCGCTCGAGTAGAGAATTGCTGCTCCCAGTATCTCACAAGTTTATAGGCAGTACTGCTCGGGCATAGGAAGTTGTGCTCGAGTGTAGAATGTGAGCTCCTAGTAGTTTCACTGTAGCTCTGCAAAACTTCTAGGACTTGTCTCGTCATTTTTTTTTCTCGAGCTAAGATCTGACCTAAATCCCTTGCAAAGGGTGAAGAACACTTGAAGATCATCATCTTTACTGATTGGAATTTTGTTTGGTGAAGAGTTCATCTTGAAGCTTGGTTCTTGTGCTCATAACTTGAGGTAGGGTTACTTTTAACCTAGTATTTCTTTGATATCAAGAAGTTTATATGGTTATTGTTGTGATTTTTAAAGTTTGATTAAAAATTGAGTTGTATTAAACTTTGTATTTAACAAAAAGGTGCATTTTTCTCAATTTTATTAAAATTTCTTAGCATCTTACATAAGAGAGTAACATTGATGTTGAGAATTTATATATAAATAAAAACAGAGGGAAAGCCCCAAATTTGACTAAAAACCCTAATTTCCAACTAAGTAGAGAGTAGCATTTTAATTGGAATTTCCTTAAAGTCTTGTAAACTTGTGAACAATAAAGGATAAAAGATGTGAATATTGTGATGGCAATGAAATTGTGGCTTGGAGATTAATTCTTCTTGAGTGTGGTGTTGTGTTTCATCTCGTATTGTGTTGAATACTTGTCGAATGAATGAAAGTTTGGCAAATTGAACATGAGTCTCGGGTTAAGAGTCGGTTTTGATGTGATGGTTTGTGTTGGTACTCACAAGGGGAGTTAAGGTGCCCAATTACCCTGTCCTGAGCTTATTGCCGAACGAATGTGAGAAAAATGTTTTTGGGTGTCCACTAGTCCTGCCATATAATAGCTGATAAATGTGGGGATAGTTTTTAAATAAAAGTGACTTGTATTTTGTTTATTTGGACTCTTATGGGGTACTCATGGTGCGTTTTCCTTTCCAATATGGTAATGTGTAGAGTGAGATGGAAATCTGATTATTCAACTAGGTATTAGTTACATAATCAACTATATTTATAAATGTATGTTAATTACTTACCTTGTCTTGTCTCAATGGTGCCGTGGGCTTGTTCAAATGATTAAGTAGTTGGTTAAATGTATTCCTACTAGGAATATAACTCAACCCTATTTATTTTACGAGAGATGATGACATACTACTTTAGAAATGACTTGGATCTAGCAGTGGCTCAGTTTGGACTTGATAGTTCAAGAACTTTTTGGTTGTTAAGACTTAGAATTTTGTAATAAGACTTTAAAAACATAGTTTGTTGTACCAGGCAAACACTTCGGACTGTTGTATGCCCTTGGGGGCCTTTCTCTTTTGTAATGTCGTCTAGATCACTGAACTTGGAGATGAGTCCAAGGTATTTTGGAAATATAAACTTTGTAATTGTAACTTCTTGAAACTTAGTTCAATGAGAAAGATGTCTATTCTGTATATTGATGTGCTTGTGGTGGTGTATTCATGTATAAATTTGCAGGGTATTACAAATTGGTATCAGAGCCCCAGGTTTGAATACCTGGGCTAGTGGGAAGTGACACTTGTCACAGTGGGTTTCCTAGGCTAGGATGGGACGCTTATGTGCCTTGTGTGTTTTGTATATTTATGTGTTATATGGGTATGGAGTTAAGCTCTTAGGATATGAGTGGTGCTCATTGCAATCATTGAAGTCCTTTTGGAAAGGCACCTGATCAATGCTTTTTCCACTAGGAAATCTTTGAGTGCCATGGGACTAGTTAGAGTCTTGGGGGAGTAGCTTGTGTGTTCTCTATGTGTTTATGTGAATATGTGGTGTGCTCTATATGATATAGGTGTTTGTATAGGAGTATATTTGACTCACGTGCGTGATATGTGGGTGGTATGTGGTGTATGGGTTGAGAGTTAAATCTTTTTTCTTACTTTTATATAGGATGTTGGGACGAGGAAGTGGTCGAGGTGGGCCCCTCAGAGGTCGTCGAGATGTGCCAGCATAACAAGATATTCTCCCCAAGAAGAAGGGGTGGGGCAAAATGATGCGGCTGTTCCATCGGCCCAAGATGTGATGGGGGCATTAGCCCAAGAGATGGCGGGTGCTCTTCATGAGTCAATGGAGATACTTAGGGTCGAGCAAGTAGCTAGAACTGTCGAAGGAGAAACTAGGGCTTCGTTTTTGAAAAAGGAGTTCTTTCATTCAAACCCTGCTGAGTGTAGTGGCAGGCCCAACCCAATGAAAGCAGATGAGTGGTTGGAGCAAATTGTCAAATCTTTCTGGGCATCTGAGAGAATGAGTTACGAGTAGCATTAGCGGCTTACCAGTTAAAGTAAGAGCTAGGACAATGGTGGAAGTATGTCAAGAATAGAGTTGAGCACACATGGGAGGCATTTGTGCACGCCTTCCAAGAGAAGTTCCTCTCTTCCACAGCTAGGGAACGGTTAAGGAAACAGTTTGAAGAACTATTACAACTCAATGCACCTATGGCTGAGTTTGAAGCCACATTCACTAGTCTATCTCGTTTTGCACTGGAGCTAGTAGTAATCGAGGAACGTCGATGTTTGGAATTTGAAAAGAGATTGAGGCCAAAAATATTGATGAAGGTGGTAGGAAATATGATTCGTGATTAAGATCGCCTAATAGAGGATGCAGCCCATGTAGAGATCATGGTGGAGGCAAAGGAAGCAAGGAAAAAATTAAAGATGATGGGACATTTGGAATTTAAGGGCGACACGGACTCTTCAAAAAGGTCTAGGGGTTCATCATCGTCATTTCAACCACCCCCACAACAGGCCAAATCTTCTGATTTTGTGATAGGTAGAAGTTCAGGGAGTGTGGGTCAAATCCATGGTGCTTGCTATAGATGTGGCCAATTGGGTCACAGAGCTTTAGAGTGTGGACAGAAGAGTGGAACATAGTCCCAACTTGAGCAGCCGTAGGGCCAATCTCAGAATATGAGTCAATCACCACCTAGTTATTAATGTGGCCAACCGGGGAACTTGACAAAGTTTTGTCCACAGAGAGTGGGGACTGCTAGTGCGTTAGGATCTCATTAGTTTGGAGGTTTTAGATGGGCCAGGGACAGAGACAGTCTCACTAGCTAGCTCAGTCAGGCCAAGCATCTAGAGCAGCTTAAGGGGCCACATCTGCACAATCCACACAACAAACTTATGCTCATAGAGGTGATTTAGGAGAACAGAGGTCATGGGAAAGGGTGTATGCTGTCACTACTTTAAAGCATACTTCAGGGCTGTCTGTTGTGAGAGGTACATTCTGTTAGGTTTTTATTCTTGGCAATCCCATTTGGCAAAACTCCTTTCAGTTGTAATTTTGTTCAACTTTTATTTCAGTGAGGCTATGAGTTTTTAGATGCGAATCCAACCCAAATTGTGTCTTGCAGAGATGTTTCAGAAGTTAATTCTTTTATGTTTTCCACTTCGCTGTCTATGTCAAGGATCGAGCTACCCCGTCAGCTCAAAGGGGTCTAGGGGGCAGCGCCCCTTGGCAAGTTTGGGGTAGCACCCAGGTGGGGTCGAGGGGCCTTTTGTATTTTTCCGCTCGAGCAGCCTTTCTTGCGATTGAGCGTCAGTCTGCTCGAGCGGCCGTTCTTGCGCTCGAGCGGAGATCGTGGATCGATTTTCTATAAATATGTGGTTCAGTCAGATTTTAGGGTTACGGCTTCCAGATCTTCTTCTTGGATACTAGGGTTTATATCTGGAGCTTCTTTGCTAGTTTTCTTTGATGATTGATTGAGTATTTAACTCATGGTTTAAGAAGTATACATCAAAGGATTGTTTGTTTATTATATACAAAAGAGAGAGTTGTTCTTTGGCGGATTCCAGGAAATTCAAGCTTGAAGCTTTGGTGGATTCTAGAGTGCCTCATCATCGTGATTCAACATCGGCGTTGTGGATTCAACATTGGGCAAGACAATTCTGAGGTGAAGACGGAGCTAGAAGAGGCACATAGGGGTCGGTTCGATTCGGGCGTAGATTCGCTACGTAATCGAGAGTACACTTGTGCAATTCCTTTATGTCTTCTTAGTGGATTGTTTTGTGGCTTTAGCCTGTGGTTTTTTTTATCATAATTGGAGGCGCTCCAATTGTGGTTTTTCCACGTTAAATCGCTGTGTTGATTTGTCATTGATTGTTTGATTGGAATTGTTATTTACTCGTTAAAATTAATACATAATCACAAATCAATATCTAGGAGATTTCTAGATTTTTCACATTTCTTATTTTCAATCCATGGGCTAGTGTGTTGATTGACATTGGGGCATCTCATTCATTTATAGCCACCTCATTTTCATCGTTGTTGGGGTTAGAAAGTCAATCATTAAAATCTTCACTCACTGTAGAGTCACCAGTCGAGGGTAAAGTCACTTTGACACAGGGATGTTAGGGGTGTGTAATTGAGGTGGCAGGTTGACAACTTTCATTTAATTTTGTATTGTTGGAAATGCCAGGATTTGATGTTATTCTTGGCATGGATTGGTTGTCTACTTACCAGGCTATTATAGATTGCTATCGTGGGAGAGTTACAGTATGCGCACTAGGTGGAGATCGTTTCACCTTTCTGGGAGACAGGAGCGATAAATTCTTACTCTCATTGTACTATCCACATGGTCAGGGTGAATTTAGTTCTCTTGTAGAAACCTTTTTAGATGACGGATTGGTTTCCGAGGGTAGTATGTGAGTATCTTGACATCTTTCCTAAAGATCTCAATGAGTTACCTCCTCACCGAAAAGTTAAGTTCACCATAGATTTAATACCGGGTACATCACCTATCTCCTTATCGCCATATAGGTTTGCTCCTGCTGAATTGGTGGTTCTAAACGAACAATTAGAGGAGTTGCTAAGTAAGGGCTTCATATATCCTAGCACCGCACCTTGGGGAGTTTCAACTTTGTTTGCAAACAAGAAAGACGGGGCATTAAGATTGTGTATAGATTACCATTAATTGAATTAAGTTACAGTTAAGAATAAATACCCGTTGCCCCGAATAGTCGACGTTTTTGACCAACTTAAAGGTTCAAGTTTGTTTTTTAAAGATAGATTTAAGGTTGGGTTATCACCAGATCCGAGTTAGGGAGGAAGATATCCCTAAGACTGCTTTTCATACCTGATATGGTCATTATGAGTTCTTGGCCATCCCATTTGTTTTAACAAATGCACCAGCCACTTTCATAGATCTTATGAATCGAATTTTCCGAGAGTTTCTTGATAAATTTGTGGTCGTCTTTGTGAATGATATTCTAATCTATTCGCCTTCCGAAGAGGAGCATGAAAGGCATCTTTGTACTATTTTGCAACTCCTTTGGAAGCATCGTTTGTATATGAAATATGAGAAATGTGAGTTTTGGCTTTCAGAAATGAAGCTTTTGGGCCATGTAGTCTCTGGAGATGGAATTATGGTACACTCCTTAAAGATAGAGGCGGTACAAAATTAGGAACAACCTAAAAATGCTGTAGAGATTCGTAGTTTCTTCGGTTTAGCCAGTTACTACCACCGGTTTGTAAAGAACTTCTCTTCCATAGCGTCACCATTGACTCGATTAACCCGCAAGGGAGTGAAATTTACTTGGAATAAAGTTTGTGAGAATTCTTTTCAAGAACTAAAGCTTAGGTTGACTACCGCTCCTATTCTTATCATTCCAGAACACGGCCTGGGGTATACTGTGTATTGTGATGCCTCTAGAGAGAGGCTATGGTGTGTTTTGATGCAAGAAGGCAAAGTAGTAGCGTATGGTTCGCGCCAATTGAAGACTCACGAGAGGAACTACCCAATGCATGATTTAGAGTTTGCCGCCGTTGTTTTGTCTTGAAACTGTGGAGACATTGTTTGTATGGTGAAAATTTTGAAGTCTTCTTTGATCGTAAGAGCCTTAAGTATCTATTTTCTCAAAAAGATTTGAACTTGTGTCAACGGAGATAGATGGAATTCTTGGAAGACTATGACTTTGAAATACACTACCACCCCGGTAAGGCCAATGTTGTAGTGGATGCTTTGAGTAGAAAGTCCATAAGTACCCTAGCCAATCTAGCAATAAGGGAATGACAGATGATAAGGGATGTTAATGAATTTGACTTGCAATTTCACGAATCTTCGGAACAAGCTATCTTATTCAACATTATGGCATAACCCACCCTTGTCACGAGAGTAGTTGAAGCACAATTAGGTGATCCAGAAGTGGATGCGGTTAGGGAAAGAATCCCCCAAGGAAAAGAAGAGAGGGGCCATAATATTTACACGAACTCTAATATTTGTTACCTTGACCGCTTGTTTGTGCCTACATTATGAGGGATGAAGTTTTGATGGACTTCCATCATTCATGCTTTGTCATACATCCAGGAGGCACCAAAATGTATCCCGACCTCAGCCGACAATTCAGGTGGAGAGGTATGAAAAAGGACGTAGCATTATTTGTGTCCAAATGTTTAACTTGTTAACAAGTCAAAGTTAAACACCAAAGACCGGCAGGATTGCTATAACCCCTTCCAGTTGTTCAATTAAAATGGGAGCATGTTAACATGGATTTTGTTATAGGCCTTCCTAGAACACAAAGAAGTAATGACGCGATGTGGGTAATCATCTATATACTCACCAAATCAACCCACTTCCTTGCCATGAACACGAGGGATTCTATAGAGTTTCTAGTTGAACTTTAAATTCAAAAGATTGTTCGCCTCCATGGGGTTCCAGTGAGTATAGTGTCCGATAGAGACCCTCGCTTTACCACAAGACTATGGCAAAGTCTCCAAAGTGCCTTGGGTACTCAATTGAATTTCAGTACTACATGTTACCCACAAACCGATGGGCAATCCTAATGCACCATTCAAGTTTTAGAAGATATGTTGAGGACATGTGTACTAGACTTTAAAGGGACTTGGGAGAAACACCTACCCTTAGTTGAGTTTGCTTATAACAATAGCTACCAGGCCAGCATTGAAATGTCACCTTTTGAAGCTCTTTATGGACATCCCTATGGGTCATTGGTATGTTGGACAGAAGTTGGAGACTCACCTATGCTTGGACCCAAGTTAGTTTGTGAGACAACTAAAAAAGTAGCTCTTATTCGATAAAGATTGGTCATGGCCCAAAGCCAACAAAAAAGTTATGCCGATCGTCGTCGAAGGCCTTTGTCCTTAGAAGTTGGGGATCACGTGTTTCTAAAATTCTCACTGAGGAAGCGATTACTAAGATTTGGCAAGAGTAGAAAATTATCTCCTCGATTTATTGGCCGCTTTGATATCACTGAACGGATTGGAGAAGTTGCATATCGTCTTGCTTTACTACCACAACTCTTCAGAGTCCATGATGTATTTCATGTATGTATGCTTCATAAAAACGAATCCGATCCCTCCCACGTCTTGTATTGGACGAAGATTGAAGTAGATGAAGATATGTCATATGAAGAGAGACCAATCCAAATTTTAGATACACGGGAACAAGTGTTAAGGGGTAAGATAATTCCGTTAGTTAAAGTATTATGGCTCTATCACAATGTTGAAGAAGCGACGTGGGAACGTGAAGCTGAAGTCCGCGAGAAATACCCAGACTTATTTTCAAATTTGTGATGAAATTGTCTCCTTACTCTTTCCTTGTATATGATAAGTTTGAAATGGACCATAATCTTCTAATTCTCCCTTATCTTTGGTTTTTGTTTTGCATTGATATATTGTTTAATTGGGTGTTGTTAAGGATTGATAAATATATTGTTGTTGCCATACTTTGTTATTAGATTGGGAGTGAATGCTATTTTGAGGCAAAAATTTCCTAAGGGGGAGAGATTGTGACATTTTGTTCCAGGTGACTGCTTGAACAAAGAAAGTTGCGCTCGAGTGGAGAATCGCTGCTCCCAGTAACTTGCAAGTTTATAGGTGGGACTGGTTGAGCGTATGAAGCTACGCTCGAGTGTAGAATGTAAGCTCCCAGTAGTTTCACTGTAGCTCTGCAAAACTTATGGGACTTGTCTTTTTCACTCGAGCGATAGACTCATAGCTCGAGTGATCCTCTCGTAATTGTGTTGTCTGCTCAATCAAAGAAAGTTGCGCTTGAGCAGTCTGCGTGATTCTGCACTTTAAAAAGTACGATTCTAGATCATTCTCTCCACTTTACTTTTCTCTCTTCCTTCTTCTTGTCTCAAGCCCGAAAAAACCCTAAGTTTCTGTTCCAAAATACTCCTCATTCTCCTAAAATCCGACCTAAATCTCTTGTAAAGGGTGAAGAACACTTGAAGATCATCATCATTACCGATTGGAATTTTATTTGGTGAAGAGTTCATCTAGAAGCTTGGTTCTTGTGCTCATAACTTGAGGTAGGATTGCTTTTAACCTAGTATTTCTTTGATTTCAAGAAGTTTATATGGTATCATTGTGATTTTTAAAGTTTGATTAAAAATTGAGTTGGATTAAACTTTGTATTTAACAAAAAGGAGCATTTTACTCAATTTTATTAAAATTTCTTATCATCTTACATAAGAGAGTAACATTGATGTTGAGAATTTATATATAAATAAAAATAGAGGGAAAGCCCAAAATTTGACTAAAAACCTGTCACGTCCCAAATTTTAATTACTTAGAAACTTTACCAAAGCCTATAATTAAGGTTCTCTCTCTCTTTTTTTTTTTTTTTTTTTCAACTATCTATTACCCTTGAGTAATAGAAACATAATAACACATATTCTTGCTCTTAATGAATACAATAATAACAATAATATATGCCAAGCTTCCGCTACAAAGTTACAAATAAATAATTACAAACATCAATGTACAAAATTCATTCTTGCACATCTAGTATGAGATTACACATAAGAAATACATGAAGTTCTTAACCCTCCAACCAATCAATTTGAATTCTCTTCCTGTAAAAAAAAATGAAACAACAAGGGATGAGCACAATTGCCCAATAGTAATCTCATAGTTCCGCAACAATAACTAACACATAGATAGAAATGATCATGCATGCAAGGCGATACCATATAATAAGGTGATGTTTTGTAATTTCAAAATATTATACGTAGAGCACATTTTTCTCAAAATTTATTTGAACATTTAAGGAAAACCTTCAGCCATAAAAATTATCCCTTATCATCAGAAAGCCATAAATCCTTTTTTGAAAACAAATATGTTTAAGGAACAACATCATTTTAAATTTATTAACCAATTCCAAAATGTTCCTCATTTAATTTCCATTTTCCCTTTTTACCAATTACATTTATTATAGCACCATAACCTCAAGTTCAAGTTCCCTTAATACTGAAAAACAACCCTCATACACTCCACTCCCACTTGTCTATTCATATTTGTTGTAACTTCTTAATGTAGAAATCTAAATCTCCTTTTTATTCAATAACAATTATCCTACACTCAACTCCTACTTGTCTAACAACTATATCACATCCACACTTGCATTATCAATTATAATTCAATATATCACAATTACATCACATCCACATTTGCGTTATCAATTATAATTCAACATATCACAAGGATAATAAACCCTTTTAATTCAATTTCTTCATTAATTACAAAAGAAAACTCTTAATCTTTCCTTATAGTTGCAAATAGCCTGGTGAATTCATTATCACCAACCCCTTATCCAATTACTATTTCCTTATCTATTCTTTTCAAATAATTTCTATATGCATTCCCCTTCCATACCAAATTACACATCAAATTGTAATTTCATAAGTTCATCACAAGTCACATATATCATCACTGATTCAATGTATTACACAACACATTCCACCTTTTGCCGACATGATATGACTGGATAGTGGCACCCAATTCATAACACCCTCTACCTTTTGCCGGCTATTATACGGCGGGAAGTGAACTCCTAACAACCATTGTCTCAAAAACCAATTTTTTTTCAAAAAAACCATGCTTTTCCACATTTACTGACTGTCATACGACAGGGCGTGGACCCCCAAAAAATATTTTCAACTTTAAAACCATCCCTACATTTGCCGGCTATTATACGGCAGGAAGTAGGCACCAAAAAAGCGTTTTCAAAACCATCCGTTTTTCCACTTTTACCGACTATTATACCGCAAGACTGTGTGGACACCCAAAAATCATTTTTCTTACATTCCTCCAGCGATAAGCTTGGGTATTTGGGCACCTTTGGGCACCTTTAATTCAAAACTAGCCCTACATTTGCCAGCTATTATACGGCGGGACGTGGGCTCCCAAAAACATTTTTTAACTCCCTGCACAAGTACCAACCACAACACAACCCAACACAACTCAACTCCACACAACACAACTTAACCAACTCAACTCAACTAAACTCAACTCATGCCAACCTAACTCAATACAACTCAACACATTTCAACATAACTCAATGCAATCCAACATAACACACAATAAAATTCCACACAACCCAATTCAACACTATTCAATGCAATTCGGCATAATTCAATACAACTCTTAAACCTCCACATCATCATTTCATCAGAAAGCTCATATCATCCATACCATTAGTAATTTCTTTTCCCCAAGTTTGCTGTCACATTATAACATAATTTAAAACATCAACATTAAGAGTTCAATCACAACTTTTTCATAAATTTCTCAAACTCTTTACAATTTCAATAAAACTTGTACATGTGTAATTTAACACCTTAACTTCATGATTCTACTTTCAATTTAAGCAAAAGTATCAACCATCTTCATAAGCCAAACTAGGGTTTTTAAGAGAAATTAAACCTTTTCACAAAAACACTTTTTATTCCAACTCTTCTATTAATTATACACCCAAATTCATAACCCAAAATCATAACCCAACACTTCAAACCCTAAACCCCCAACTCTCCTGATTTATTCACAATATGCATAAAAGTATAAACTTTGTTTTTTTTTTAAAGAAAATACCACAAATCTCTCTATAAATGAGGGTATTGAAGGAGAACTAGAAACCCCTACCTCTTGAAGCAAAGAGGTGACAACCCAAAAATCACCGACGATCAAACCTGTAGACACCCCATTTTTGATTGACCTTAAGACTCAGACATCATGGATTGAGCGCTCGGTGATGGTGCATGTTGTGCTCGTTTTGAGGTTTTGGAGTTTTGGCCGAGAGCCTAGCCTTCGGGCCTCGGAACTCTTTGTGCTTTAGCTCGGTTTGCAGACTAAGTCTTGTTTTCCCTTCCCGGAGGGAGGGAGTGGTCTTGTAGACCATCTCTCTGTGGTCGTAGACTACTTTTTGTGGTCGTAGGCCACTTTTCCCATTTGGAGATTAGTTTTCGGTTTTTGGAGCCTTTGGTCGCGCGCCTTGTCTCGGGACCACTTAACATTCTCCGTTTGGCGTGGTTTTTGAACCACACCTTGTTGCCTTTGCCTAGAGGAACACTGTCATCCGGGAGATCACTTTTGTGGTTGCATACCACTTTTGTTGCTCGTCAGCTAGTTTTCGGGACTTTTAGCCGCGTGTTTCGCCTCCTGATTTCTTGTCTTGCATCCACTTTGGTTTGTTTTTGGTACAAACCTTGTTTTTCTTGTTTGGAAGGTGGTACAAGGGTGGGAGACCAGTATTTCTCCTTGGAGACCACTTTTCCTTTCTCCATCTAGTTTTCTTGTCAGATAACTGGCTTTCTTGGTCTTTAGACCATCTTTTCTAGTCGGCCACCATACCACTACCTTGTATTTAGTGTGTTGACCTCTCCTACCTATGGTCGACTAGTTTCTGCTCTGGTTGACCACATAAAGTGGTCGGCCGACCACTTAAACTAGCAGGCCGACCACTGCTTTTTGGAGATATTTTCCTCCAGCTGGCATAGCTGGAGGACATTAGGGCCATCCTCCATACACGTGTATGGAGGGATTTGTTTGAAGCTTAGCTCCTCCAAGAAGCTTTGGCTTTCCTCTTCTATAAGAGGGAAGTTCCTCCTCCCTCCTCCAAGGTCAGAAAAACCAACTGAGGAGGATAGATACAGCCTTGTATCTATATTACTTTGTTTCTTCATTTTTGTGCATCAAAAGTGTAAATTTGTCTTACTTTAACACACAAACACACACTCAAACACCTTGCTTGTGGTGCTAAGGGGTTGTTTTTGGTGTTCTTGGACTGGTTTAAGCTCAAAAAACTTGCTAAAGTTGCAGCCTTGAAGTGGTTCTACAAGGGTGAGTTTTTAAGCCTTAAAACCCCCTTTCTTGCTTAAGCTTTTATCCCTTCTTGCACATGTTTTTAAGCTTACCTCTTAACTGATAAAAGTTTGGCTTTTGCATGCTTAAAAAGTTTGTTTAAGAACACTTTTGTGTTTGGGGTTGTTTACCCCCTCTTAGGCCTTGTTTGGCCTTGTTTTTGAGCCTTTTTTGTGAGCTTTGGGACCACCTTGTTTTGGCCTTCTCACCACTGAAATTCAGAGGGATTTCAGTGGTGGGGATGGTGTTTTAAGGTCCTAAGAAGGATAGGGCCATCCCCTCTCCTTTCATCTTCAATACATGCCTTAATATGCCTCATGTTTGAGCACCTTTGTTAAGTGTTTGTTGACCATGTATTAGCTTGTATTTGTGGCTATTTTTTTGAGGTATGCTACTGCTTTTACTTTCTTTGGTCACTCCATGCATGGTTCACACACTTGTAGTGTAAATCACACAATCTAGTCTTGTATACCTCATGTTTGAGAATGTGTTTCTAGCTTGTTTTGGAGCCATCTCAATAGGTTTTTGGTGTTGTTTTAACATTCCTTAGATCTGTTCTAGGTTGGTTTGGTTGGCTCTTGCATGCCTTATACACTTGTAGTGTAAACCACAAACACTAGCTTTGTATGCTTCATGAAGTAGCATCTCATTCTAGCCTATGTGGTGTCCATTTCAGCATGTTTTTGGGCTTGTTTTACCATGTCATACCTCTGTTTTGGGTTGGTTTGCTCCCTGTACTTGTAGTTGTAGACACCCCATTTTGACCGGCCCTAAGACTTGGGCACTTTGTTTTGACCACCCCTGATGAACATTGGAATATGCCACTTTATGAATTTCGCAGCCGAAAAATCAATTGAAGCTTTAATTCCAGACCTCACCCATTTTGGCCATCACTAATATTTATTAATTTGTAGTATTTTATAATTTTATATTTTTTATATAAATTTATGTGTGTGTACATTTATTTTAGGTGTTGTTTATATAAATTGATAAATATTTGATAAAAAAAAAAGAAAATAATAAAACAAAAAAAAAAAAAGAGAAAAGAAAAGAAAAGAAAAGAATAATAAGGTGATGTTTGTTTTTTTATTTGGGTGGAATATATGATGGAAACATTACGATGATGGGTTGAGGTGGAGGATAAAAAGCATATCTATGAGGGACCACGGCATCAAATGAAGAGAGGTGGTGGAGAATATTGTTTTTCAAAAGAGAATAGAGGAGAGGATGATTATGTTCTGAGGGGGGTGGAATGAATGATTGAGCGGGGGAGATTGCTCTCTATAAAGCTTCCATGTGCTGGATTGGTGAAGGAGAGGGGGGTAAGAAACAAAAAAAATGAAACAGACCCACTCTCTCTCTCTCTAGAGTTTTGGGGTGTTGAAAAATGTAAAGGGCAGGAGAGATCCAAAAACAGATTTCATATAACACACCTGGATTCAACACACCACTCAGGAGGAGGGGGTCTTCTCTGGAATATAGATGGAGCATCTACACAGACATCTCTGGGGCTCTCTCTCGGCTTGAGGAGAGGAGGAGGAGAGAGACAGCACACACACACATGCATGACTTGCCCTCTCTCGCTCGGCAACCCAGCAAACACTCACGGCACCCATCACAAAACCATAGACACACGACCCATACACACACTGCCATCTCCCTCCCACTGATACACCATCACCAATACACACTGCCACTTTTTCTCTCTCCCTCACTCTCGGCATCAACCTCTCTCTCTTCTCTCTCTCGGATGACACACACCAAGCACAACTCACACACCCAGCACACACGGATCACAGAGCTATTCACAGGACACACTCACGACACACACAGACGAGGCACACGGAAGGCACACACATAGACTGATTCATACACACAGACCCAGCAGAGGCATGAGGGAAGGACACACGGGTTGAGAGAGAGAGAGAGAACCTCTCACTCACAGCACACACACATACATACACGGCCTCTCTCTCTCTAAAAGGAGAGACCCAGCACCTCTCTCACACACACATACATACACACACACACACTCAACACATGCATACACACACCCATGGACATCACGGGGGACACCAACTGAAAAAGGATCAAAACACATGCACACACATGCATAGATACACACACAACACCCACACACACATGCACACACATGCATAGATAGACACAGCAGACCCAACAGACTCAAACACACACACGGCTACTGTCACAAAGGGGGGTGAGGAGGAGATCCCAATCTACAATTTAGAGAGAGACGCGAGGGGGGGGGGAATAAGGAGATAGACATGCATGCACTGAGATTGGACCCCCAATTTCCTATCTCACCTCTTTTTCCCGTGGGTTTGATAGTGACTTGAACAACAAAACCAATCTCTCTCCCTCTCGGCAACTCCCTCTTGGTTCTCTCTCTGAACCTCTCTCTGCAAACCCGTGAAGTCAACATGAAGTTATGATATAAGGGTTGGGTGTCTAGAGAGAGAAAATGTGGTGAGATGAGAGGAGGTGGGTGTGTTTTCTGGAAGAGGATAAAATTATTTGAGAGAGAGAAAGAAGCAGAGTGACCACGGAGTGTAAAAATAAAAAATGGTGTCTTTGCTGTGAGCTCAGGTTATGGAGATGGACAATAAGTGTGAGAGTGTGTATGTGGCTCATGTTGCACCGACGAGGTTCTAACTCCAACGCCGCTTCAGTGTGCGTGAGGAGGTGATGTTTTGAGCTGTTTAGTTATGGTGGTTAACAGTGGCCTTGATTGAGGCAGACAAAAAAAGAAGAAGCTGGAGTTGTGTGGTGGGCCCATGGTTTTTTTTTAAGATCAAAAGGGTTGTTGCAGACTTGGGCCAATTCGGCTATGGGCTTACAGATGCTTAGCAGATCAAAGTGAGCTCACCTCTTCGGGCTTGCAAGTTGACTTATTTTGGGCTGTGGTCCTCCATTGAAGATGAGTACATGGGCTGAGATGTGCAGGCCTGCTGGATTAAAGACAACTGGTTACTTACTAATCGATGAATGGCGGTGGGTTTAAACTTTTATTTTTATTTTTATTTTTATTTGAGTGTTTTGTGAGATTTTATTTTTATTTTATTATTCCCTTCTCTCTCTTATTTGGATTTGTAATATTTAAAGTGTTGTAATAATCCCCCCACCCCGCTTCTTTGCTATCCCATTCTTTACGCTTCCGCTTTAACTGTACATATTTATATATCTGACATGTCATGCATATCCATGCTTTACATCCATGTTCCATGCATTAAGATTTTGGCTAAATTTGCATCTTTATGCTTTAATTGATTATCCCATGTTTTGTGCGCTATCGCATGTTTTGCAATGTTTCACATGCCATATCTTAGGAGCTGAATCTTTAGCTGCATTTCATGAGTGAATTGCATTAGGATTTTGTATATAAGATCATGCATATTTTACTAACTTTGTTTTGTAGCTGTTCGAGGGATGACGGTCAATCTGTGAGTTTTTATGCTTTAGCATCCCATTTGTGTGTGATTTTCTTATTATGTTTAGCATTCTACCATGAGGCTAATTGATTAAATGATAAACTGTTTGTTGAATGCCTGTGGATGAAGGCTTGTTGTTTGAATTGGAATAATTCAATAAATGTACGTTTTAAGCCCACTTTGTAGTGGCAAATTCACAAACTTTAAGCCCACTTTGTCAAGTGGCAAATTCAAACCCTTTTCGACAAACATACATGAAATTGAATTGTTCCAATTTGAGCAAACTAGTCTATACTTGTATGCTTCACATAGTAAATTTTAGGATTTACTAAAATCAGAACATGAACATATAAAGAAAATAAAAGTCATATCATGGTTTAGTAGAGGCCGATCTTTTGATCGGGTGAGCGGGTGGCGGGGGTGCTCATTATTGACCTTCCCCTCTCATACCTAAGGTTCCGAGCCAAGCATCCTTGGTTACGACGAACAATGGCCTTGGCACCGAGTCATGGGTTTCCTAATTTCCCAAAATATTAGGTGGCGACTCTGAGATCTGATGACGCAGTCCATTTTTGACAAAATTGCAATAAAATGGATTTTCAATAAAAGTTGCCAAATCTGGACTCTCATCTACATTTCACATTGCATTCGTGAGGCTAGATCAAAGAGATCTCGGGAGTCCGAACTGTTTAACGCGCGCGGGTACCCCCCGGGCATGTTACTGTTTCTGGCGACTCTGCTGGGGAGTTTATGAAACCTTGACTCGAATTCCATGATATGACTTTTATTTTCAATTATATGTTTATTGCATTGCATGCATTGGTGCACTTAAAGTTCCTTTGTTGCCCAGATACTGGTGGGAACACAGGCATACTTTTTGTGACACTACACCTATTTTTACGATATTTTAGAGGCCTTGTGTTGTAACCTTTTGAGATTTGTCAAAAGGGTAGCTCTGCTATCTAAGGTTCTCAGACTCCGAAGAGAGGCTATTTGACTCTTCTGATTTCCTTGGATCTTTATTGGTTATGACCCAAAGGACTCTTTGGTAACGTCACCTTGACTTCAACCCCTAGAATAAAGCCAACCTTGTACATATAGTGAGCCATAGTACCTTCCAAATTAGGGCAGGATGCTTTCCCATTTCTAGGATGTATGATACCGCTTGTTTGAATAGTGAAACCCTAGATCATTTCAAGCTAGGACAGGATAACCCCACCCTCTTTAGGGGTGTTTGTTCTCTTTCCTGCTTTATGTGCAATGTATTGGATATATACAGGGGTTCTCAAATTCAAGTGAGTGGTTCAGGCATTTCAGTTTGTGGGGTTCAGTGTGTTTTTAGTAAGGGCATAATTGGAAGTTCCATTTTGTTTCTGTAATTGGGGAGTGACCACCTGTTGATTGCACGAACTTTATTTTGAATGTTGTGGCTGGCCCACACTTTGACTAGCAAAATTGAGAATGGTTTTATTCTGAGTTCTGAATTGAGTATTGAGTCTAAGTTTGACTCCACCAAGTTTGTAGAGTTAGAGTCAGGCTCGAGTCAGACTAATGAGTCAGAGTCTGTTGATTTCGATAGTGCTAACCTAGACATTTCTGTCCTGTCTAGGTCATCTTTGTCATTTTCTTTTGAGCATGTTGTCAAAAGTCTGTTGTCATTGCTGAGTCATAGTCTCTTTTCAATAAACAGAAAAACAAAAAAAAAAAACAAAATGCCATAGAGTCTACCTACTTCTCTGTGCCTTAATTCATCGCATTGACCAAAGTTTTTCAAAACTTTTTCCAAAACTCTGATAAAAACGAAGAGGAAGAATTTCCTCCGGATTTGCAAATTTTGATCAACTGAGAGGAAGAGAGGTGTGCTAAGCCTTTGATGAATAAAATCATTTTTGTTAATGTGGGTACTGAGAAGGATCCTGCCTTGGTCCAAATTGGTTCTATCTTATCTTCGTAAAAGTACGAGTGATTAGTCACTTTGTGAAAAGATTTCAAAAACTGTTTTTGCGTGGTCCTACGAAGACATGCCTGGAATTAGTTATACAGCATAGGATCCCTCTTGACTCGTGGTCCGACCTCCTTAGCTCCTTAGCTTTCAAACCTTGATTCGAAGTATTCAATGATCATTCAAAGTGTAAGGCTTGCATAGCCGAATTGGAAATAGCCCTTGAACTAGAGGCCATGATGTGATTCAAATGGAGGCGGCCCTTCAACTAGGGGCAATAAGGTCGAATATGATTTAGATTGGAAATAACCCTTGAACTAGGGGCAATGATGTGATCCAGATTGGAAACAGACCTTGAACTCAAGGCAGAGAATGTGATTTCAATTTGAAACAGCCCTTGAACTAGGGGCAAAAGTGTGAGGCTTGCATAGCTAAAATGGAGGCAGCCCTTGAACTAGGGGCAATAAGGTACTACCCTTGAGAGGCTCGTTGGGTTGAAAATCCGGAAGGGCGACCCAGGCAAAAGTTAGACAAAAAAAAAAAAAAAAAAAAAAAGAAAGAAAAATAAAAAGAAAAATGAAAAGCTCGCAAGGTTGAAAACCCGAAAGGGCAGCTTTGGCAAAAGTTAGGGCGTAAAAAGAGAGTGTCAATACCCGAGTGAACCTTAGCCAAAACTATGTAGGGCCTGTGATTCAGATTGGAAACAACCCTTGAACTATGGGCAAGAAGGTCAAATGTGATTTAAGATTTGAAGCAGTCCTTGAACTAGGGGCAAAAGGTTGGATGTGATCAAAGAGTTAAAACTGAATCGTTTCCCAATGAAGACCGCCCAGAAAGGCAAAACCCAGAATTTGAGAGAATGAATTTTATTATTGAAGGACAGTCGAGTTCCTATCCACTACACTAGGGGCAAATTCAGACCCAATTCAGTCTAGTCCCTACATCATCATATCTACTGGTCAAGTGTAGCAGTTGTTCTTATAGATGGCCTAGAGATTTCACACCCAATCAACATGGACAAGTTAAACTGAAAGTAACCCTTGAGAGGCTCGCTAGGCTGAAAACCCGGAAGGGCAACCTAGGCAAAAGTTAGAGCAGAAAAACAAAAAAAATAGAAACTCAAAAGAAAAAAAAAAAAAAAAAATAAAAATGAAAAAATATATATATATATATATATATAGGAAAAAAATCAACAAAAAAATCAAAAGCTCGCAAGGTTGAAAACCCGAAAGGGCGGCTTTGGCAAAAGTTAGAGCACAAAAAGAGTGTCAATACCCGAGTGAACCTTAGCCCGAACTACGATGAACTGATTCCTATCTTTGGGATACGTAGGTAGCTTCATCTCGAAGTTCGACCCTAATAATTTTTCAACTCATTCATCTCGTCCATGTTTGCTTGGTGTGTCTTTAGTCAACTTGGTTGTCCTATCCGTGTTTGATTGGTGTATCTTCGTTCTGCTCAGTTCAATTGGTTTTATTTAACTTGGTTCAGTTCGGTTCGATTCGGTTTGGCGGTTCGGTTCGGTTCGGTCCGGTCCAGTTTTGCTCGACTTCATTCGGTTCGGATTGGCTCGGTTCGGTTGGCTTGGTTCAGATATCACCTTTGATTATCTGGTTTGGGACTATGCACCCTGATGGTTGATTCCATGTTAGTTAAGTAGTGGCCATTTGTAAAAATAGGTTTTGATTAATTTGAATGAAGCTGACTAATTTTTCTCGAAAATTGTTCCATTTTTGCAAAACTTGGACCATCCTTTGGATTTGAAAAGGGAAAATTTTCAGTGCTCACAGTTTAGCTTACATGATTTGAAACAGAAAATGGAATAAGTATGCTAATCTAACTCTCATGTTGATCAAAACATGTTTACAAAAAAATCAAGAGACAAAAAAAGGGTCAAGGCAATGAACTAGGGGCATAGTCGAGTTAGAGATTCTGTCTCCTCCACTGCTCGAGTCAACTCGTCAGTATATATGAGTGCGTATTCATATCAGTCAGTGTATTTATACCAGTCAGGGTATTCATACCAGTCAGTGTATCGAAGTGCGTATTCATACCAGTCAGTGTATTTATACCAGTCAGGGTATTCATACCAATCCGTGTATATAAGTGTGTTCCTTTCATACCGTCAGTGTATGTATAAATGTGTTTGGATTGTTTTACTTCATCTTTTTTCTTGCGGTGAATCAACTTTGTTTTTATTCAGGTCAGTATGAATCAATGTCCAATTCAGAGTTCAAAAATTCAATCATTCTCAAATTCAATCAAAATTATTTTCAAACTCAAAGTGATATGCCAGTCACGCCATTGATGAGCAAAACAGAAACTGATTTTGTTACAGTCAGGGGATGATATCCCCGATTACAGAGACTCCAAAAACAAAAGAAAAAAAAGAAAAAAAAGAAAAGAAAAGAGAGAAAACAGCAAGCCCAGAAAAGATATATCCGTATATATCTGTGTATATATCCGTATACGTTTGTGTATAGGTCCGTATATGTCTGTGTCGTATATACCTGTATATATACTGTATATGTCTGTGTATATATCTGTCCGTATGTTGTATGTATACCGTATGTATATATCTGTGTGTATTTTTGTCTGTATATGAACATATGTATACCGTATATGCATGTCTGTGTATATTGTCGTATTTGTATGTATTTTGTCTATACATGGTATATGTATATGGTATTTGGTTCGAACGTACAATTCCTTCTTTCATTCTGTGCATCTATCGCACAATAATCTCACTTCGTTCACCTACCACACAAATTTCAATTTCAATTCCATCGCACTATTTTGTGAAATCCTACGGCGTCTAGGAGACCTTAAATCCTATGGTCTAGGAGACCTTAAATCCTACGGTCTGGGAGACCTTAAATCCTCTGGTGTCTAGGAGACCTTAAATCCTTTGGTGTCTAGGAGACCTTAAATCCTCTGGTGTCTAGGAGACCTTAAATCCTACGGTGTCTAGGAGACCTTAAATCCTACGGTCTGAGAGACCTTAAATCCTCTGGTGTCTAGGAGACCTTAAATCCTACGGTCTGGGAGACCTTAAATCCACTGGTGTCTAGGAGACCTTAAATCTCTGGTGTCTAGGAGACCTTAAATCCTACGGTGTCTAGGAGACCTTAAATCCTACGGTCTAGGAGACCTTAAATCCTATGGTCTAGGAGACCTTAAATCCTCTGGTGTCTAAGAGACCCTAAATCCTCTGGTGTCTAGGAGACCCTAAATCCTCTGGTGTCTAAGAGACCCTAAATCCTACGGTCTAGGAGACCTTAAATCCTCTGGTGTCTAGGAGACCTTAAATCCTACACGGTCCAGGAGACCTTAAATCCTACGGTGTCTAGGAGACCTTAAATCCTACGGTCTGGGAGACCTTAAATCCTCTGGTGTCTAGGAGACCTTAAATCCTACGGTGTCTAGGAGACCCTAAATCCTACGCGGTCTAGGAGACCTTAAATCCTACGGTGTCTAGGAGACCTTAAATCCTCTGGTGTCTAGGAGACCTTAAATCCTACGGTCTAGGAGACCTTAAATCCTACGGTGTCTAGGAGACCTTAAATCCTACGGTGTCTAGGAGACCTTAAATCCTACGGTCTGGGAGACCTTAAATCCTCCGGTGTCTAGGAGACCTTAAATCCTACACGGTCTGGGAGACCTTAAATCCTCTGGTGTCTAGGAGACCTTAAATCCTCTGGTGTCTAGGAGACCTTAAATCCTACGGTCTAGGAGACCTTAAATCCTCTGGTGTCTAGGAGACCTTAAATCCTATGGTGTCTAGGAGACCTTAAATCCTACAGTCTGAGAGACCTTAATCCTCTGGTGTCTAGGAGACCTTAAATCCTACGGTCTGGGAGACCTTAAATCCTCTGGTGTCTAAGAGACCTAAATCCTATGGTCTAGGAGACCTTAAATCCTCTGGTGTCTAAGAGACCCTAAATCCTCTGGTGTCTAGGAGACCCTAAATCCTCTGGTGTCTAAGAGACCCTAAATCCTACGGTCTAGGAGACCTTAAATCCTCTGGTGTCTAGGAGACCTTAAATCCTACACGGTCCAGGAGACCTTAAATCCTACGGTGTCTAGGAGACCTTAAATCCTACGGTCTGGGAGACCTTAAATCCTCTAGTGTCTAGGAGACCTTAAATCCTACGGTGTCTAGGAGACCTTAAATCCTACGCGGTCTAGGAGACCTTAAATCCTACGGTGTCTAGGTGACCTTAAATCCTCTGGTGTCTAGGAGACCTTAAATCCTACGGTCTAGGAGACCTTAAATCCTACGGTGTCTAGGAGACCTTAAATCCTACGGTCTGGGAGACCTTAAATCCTCCGGTGTCTAGGAGACCTTAAATCCTACACGGTCTGGGAGACCTTAAATCCTCTGGTGTCTCGGAGACCTTAAATCTCTGGTGTCTAGGAGACCTTAAATCTACGGTCTAGGAGACCTTAATCCTCTGGTGTCTAGGAGACCTTAAATCCTATGGTGTCTAGGAGACCTAAATCCTACGGTCTGAGAGACCTTAAATCCTCTGGTGTTTAGGAGACCTTAAATCCTACGGTCTGGGAGACCTTAAATCCTCTGGTGTCTAGGAGACCTTAAATCCTCTGGTGTCTAGGAGACCTTAAATCCTACGGTGTCTAGGAGACCTTAAATCCTACGGTCTAGGAGACCTTAAATCCTATGGTCTAGGAGACCTTAAATCCTCTGGTGTCTAAGAGACCCTAAATCCTCTGGTGTCTAGGAGACCCTAAATCCTCTGGTGTCTAAGAGACCCTAAATCCTACGGTCTAGGAGACCTAAATCCTCTGGTGTCTAGGAGACTTAAATCCTACACGGTCCAGGAGACCTTAAATCCTACGGTGTCTAGGAGACCTTAAATCCTACGGTCTAGGAGACCTTAAATCTCTGGTGTCTAGGAGACCTTAAATCCTACGGTGTCTAGGAGACCTTAAATCCTACGCGGTCTAGGAGACCTTAAATCCTACGGTGTCTAGGAGACCTTAAATCCTCTGGTGTCTAGGAGACCTTAAATCCTACGGCCTAGGAGATCTTAAATCCTACGGTGTCTAGGAGACCTTAAATCCTACGGTCTGGGAGACCTTAAATCCTCTGGTGTCTAGGAGACCTTAAATCCTACACGGTCTAGGAGACCTTAAATCCTACGGTGTCTAGGAGACCTTAAATCCTACGGTCTAGGAGACCTTAAATCCTCTGGTGTCTAGGAGACCTTAAATCCTACGGTGTCTAGGAGACCTTAAATCCTACGCGGTCTAGGAGACCTTAAATCCTACGGTGTCTAGGAGACCTTAAATCCTCTGGTGTCTAGGAGACCTTAAATCCTACGGCCTAGGAGATCTTAAATCCTACGGTGTCTAGGAGACCTTAAATCCTACGGTCTGGGAGACCTTAAATCCTCCGGTGTCTAGGAGACCTTAAATCCTACACGGTCTGGGAGACCTTAAATCCTCTGGTGTCTAGGAGACCTTAAATCCTCTGGTGTCTAGGAGACCTTAAATCCTACGGTCTAGGAGACCTTAAATCCTCTGGTGTCTAGGAGACCTTAAATCCTACGGTGTCTAGGAGACCTTAAATCCTACGGTCTGAGAGACCTTAAATCCTCTGGTGTCTAGGAGACCTTAAATCCTACGGTCTGGGAGACCTTAAATCCTCTGGTGTCTAGGAGACCTTAAATCCTCTGGTGTCTAGGAGACCTTAAATCCTACGGTGTCTAGGAGACCTTAAATCCTACGGTCTAGGAGTCCTTAAATCCTATGGTCTAGGAGACCTTAAATCCTCTGGTGTCTAAGAGACCCTAAATCCTCTGGTGTCTAGGAGACCCTAAATCCTGGTGTCTAAGAGACCTTAAATCCTACGGTCTAGGAGACCTTAAATCCTCTGGTGTCTAGGAGACCTTAAATCATACACGGTCCAGGAGACCTAAATCCTACGGTCTAGGAGACCTTAAATCCTACGGTCTGGGAGACCTTAAATCCTCTGGTGTCTAGGAGACCTTAAATCCTACAGTGTCTAGGAGACCTTAAATCCTACGGTCTGGGAGACCTTAAATCCTCCGGTGTCTAGGAGACCTTAAATCCTACACGGTCTGGGAGACCTTAAATCCTCTGGTGTCTAGGAGACCTTAAATCCTCTGGTGTCTAGGAGACCTTAAATCCTACGGTCTAGGAGACCTTAAATCCTCTGGTGTCTAGGAGACCTTAAATCTTACGGTGTCTAGGAGACCTTAAATCCTACGGTCTGGGAGACCTTAAATCCTCTGGTGTCTAGGAGACCTTAAATCCTCTGGTGTCTAGGAGACCTTAAATCCTACGGTGTCTAGGAGACCTTAAATCCTACGGTCTGGGAGACCTTAAATCCTCTGGTGTCTAGGAGACCTTAAATCCTCTGGTGTCTAGGAGACCTTAAATCCTACGGTCTAGGAGACCTTAAATCCTCTGGTGTCTAGGAGACCTTAATCCTCTGGTGTCTAGGAGACCTTAAATCCTACGGTGTCTAGGAGACCTTAAATCCTACGGTCTGAGAGACCTTAAATCCTCTGGTGTCTAGGAGACCTTAAATCCTACGGTCTGGGAGACCTTAAATCCTCTGGTGTCTAGGAGACCTTAAATCCTCTGGTGTCTAGGAGACCTTAAATCCTACGGTGTCTAGGAGACCTTAAATCCTACGGTCTAGGAGACCTTAAATCCTATGGTCTAGGAGACCTTAAATCCTTTGGTGTCTAAGAGACCCTAAATCCTCTGGTGTCTAGGAGACCCTAAATCCTCTGGTGTCTAGGACAGCTTAAATCCTACGGTCTGGGAGACCTTAAATCCTACGGTCTGGGAGACCTTAAATCCTACGGTGTCTAGGAGACCTTAAATCCTACGGTGTCTAGGAGACCTTAAATCCTTTGGTGTCTGGGAGACCTTAAATCCTCTGAGTCTAGGAGACTTTAAATCCTCTAGAGGTGCAATTCCTTTGGTGTTTGTCGTGGCCGAACGACTTCAATCAGTCTGGTATAGCCACCTGACTGTGTTTGTAATGAGTTCCTATGAGATCAACTGAGACGGTGGAAACTAGAGTCCGAATGGCGATGCCTAGAACGCAAAAGGTTCGGGATTTCCGGGACTAAAGTCTAGTTTAAATACCCAGGGGTATATCCCCGGCTTGAAATCTGTATGGTAGCCCCATAGGTTGAGATAGCTTGTATGCGCCTCAACTCTGGAAACTGAACCAACCTAGTCTGTCACCCTGTTGGAGAATAGGGAAAGTTGCAAACATAGCCAGCACTCCATGACATTGCATTGCATTGTATAAATCATGAATTTTCAAACAACCGGCTTCGCGAAGCATGTAAGTCCAACTTTCAAACTGCATTTTGAGCATATCATTTGCATTCTTGCCCCTGAACTACGCTAGTTTGATTCCTTGCAAAGGGATACGTAGGCAACCTTCGGGTTCAACCACTTGCATTACATCTGGTTTGTTTGCCCAAGTCTTACGGCCTTGTCAAAAAGGTCGTCTTCGGGCTTTGACATTCACTCACGTCACTTCATGACTTCGAGCTCTGTCAAAGAGGGGCAACTGTAGACACTTCATTTTGACCGGCCCTAAGACTTGGGCACTTTGTTTTGACCACCCCTGATGAACATTGGAAGATGCCACTTTATGAATTTCGCAGCCGAAAAATCAAATTGAAGCTTTAATTCCAGACCTCACCCATTTTGGCCATCACTAATATTTTATTAATTTGTAGTATTTTATAATTTTATATTTTTTATATAAATTTATGTGTGTGTACATTTATTTTAGGTGTTGTTTATATAAATTGATAAATATTTGATAAAAAAAAAAGAAAATAATAAAACAAAAAAAAAGAGAAAAGAAAAGAAAAGAAAAGAATAATAAGGTGATGTTTGTTTTTTATTTGGGTGGAATATATGATGGAAACATTATGATGATGGGTTGAGGTGGAGGATAAAAAGCATATCTATGAGGGACCACGGCATCAAATGAAGAGAGGTGGTGGAGAATATTGTTTTTCAAAAGAGAATAGAGGAGAGGATGATTATGTTCTGAGGGGGGTGGAATGAATGATTGAGTGGGGGAGATTGCTCTCTATAAAGCTTCCATGTGCTGGATTGGTGAAGGAGAGGGGGGTAAGAAACAAAAAAAATATGAAACAGACCCACTCTCTCTCTCTCCCTACAGTTTTGGGTGTTGAAAAATGTAAAGGGCAGGAGAGATCCAAAAATAGATTTTCATATAACACACCCGAATTCAACACACCACTCAAGGAGGAGGGGGTCTTCTCTGGAATATAGATGGAGCATCTACACAGACATCTCTGGGGCTCTCTCTCGGCTTGAGGAGAGGAGGAGGAGAGAGACAGCACACACACACATGCATGACTTGCCCTCTCTCTCGCTCGGCAACCCAGCAAACACTCACGCACCCATCACAAAACCATAGACACACGACCCATACACACACTGCCATCTCCCTCCCACAGATACACCATCACCAACACACACTGCCACTTTTTCTCTCTCCCTCACTCTCGGCATCAACCTCTCTCTCTTCTCTCTCTCGGATGACACACACCAAGCACAACTCACACACCCAGCACACACGGATCACAGAGCTATTCACAGGACACACTCACGACACAAATAGACGAGGCACACGGCAGGCACACACATAGACTGATTCAGACACACAGACCCAGCAGAGGCATGAGGGAAGGACACACGGGTTGAGAGAGAGAGAGAGAGAGCCTCTCACTCACAGCACACACACATACATACACGGCCTCTCTCTCTCTAAAAGGAGAGACCCAGCACCTCTCTCACACACACATACATACACACACACACTCAACACATGCATACACACACCCATGGACATCACGGGGGACACCAACTGAAAAAGGATCAAAACACATGCACACACATGCATAGATACACACACAACACCCACACACACATGCATAGACACATGCACACACATGCATAGATAGACACGGTAGACCCAACAGACTCAAACACACACACGGCTACTGTCACAAAGGGGGGTGAGGAGGAGATCCCAATCTACAATTTAGAGAGAGACGCGAGGGGGGGGGGGGAATAAGGGAGATAGACATGCATGCACTGAGATTGGACCCCCAATTTCCTATCTCACCTCTCTCTCCTGTGGGTTTGATAGTGACTTGAACAACAAAACCAATCTCTCTCCCTCTCGGCAACTCCCTCTTGGTTCTCTCTCTGAACCTCTCTCTGCAAACTCGTGAAGTTCAACATGAAGTTATGATATAAGGGTTGGGTGTCTAGAGAGAGAAAATGTGGTGAGATGAGAGGAGGTCGGTGTGTTTTCTGGAAGAGGATAAAAATTATTTGAGAGAGAGAAAGAAGCAGAGTGACCACGGAGTGTAAAAATAAAAAATGGTGTCTTTGCTGTGAGCTCAGGTTATGGAGATGGACAATAAGTGTGAGAGTGTGTATGTGGCTCATGTTGCACCGACGAGGTTCTAACTCCAACGCCGTTGCTTCAGTGTGCGTGAGGAGGTGATGTTTTGAGCTGTTTAGTTATGGTGGTTAACAGTGGCCTTGATTGGGGCAGACAAAAAAAGAAGAAGCTGGAGTTGTATGGTGGGCCCATGGTTTTTTTTAAGATCAAAAGGGTTGTTGCAGACTTGGGCCAATTCGGCTGTGGGCTTACAGATGCTTAGCAGATCAAAGTGAGCTCACCTCTTCGGGCTTGCAAGTTGACTTATTTTGGGCTGTGGCCCTCCATTGAAGATGAGTATATGGGCTGAGATGTGCAGGCCTGCTGGATTGAAGACAACTGGTTACTTACTAATCGATGAATGGCGGTGGGTTTAAAACTTTTATTTTTATTTTTATTTTTATTTTGAGTGTTTTGTGAGATTTTATTTTATTTTATTATTCCCTTCTCTCTCTCATTTGGATTTGTAATATTTAAAGTATTGTAATAATCCCCCCACCCCGCTTCTTTGCTATCCCATTCTTTACTCGCTTTCCCTAACTGTACATATTTATATATCTGACATGTCATGCGTATCCATGCTTTACATCCGCGTTCCATGCATTAAGATTTGGCTAAATTTGCATCTTTATGCTTTAATTGATTATCCCATGTTTTGTGCGCTATCGCATGTTTTGCAATGTTTCATATGCCATATCTTAGGAGCCGAATCTTTAGCTGCATCTCATGAGTGAATTGCATTAGGATTTTGTATATAAGATCATGCATATTTTACTAACTTTGTTTTGTAGCTGTTCGAGGGACGACGGTCAATCTGTGAGTTTTTATGCTTTAGCATCCCATTTGTGTGTGATTTTCTTATTATGTTTAGCATTCTACCATGAGGCTAATTGATTAAATGATAAACTGTTTGAATGCCTGTGGATGAAGGCTTGTTGTTTGAATTGGAATAATTCAATAAATGTACGTTTTAAGCCCACTTTGCAGTGGCAAATTCACAAACTTTAAGCCCACTTTGTCAAGTGGCAAATTCAAACCCTTTTCGACAAACATACATGAAATTGAATTGTTCCAATTTGAGCAAACTAGTCTATACTTGTATGCTTCACATAGTAAATTTTAGGATTTACTAAAATAATCAGAACATGAACATATAAAGAAAATAAAAGTCATATCATGGTTTAGTAGAGGCCGATCTTTTGATCGGGTGAGCGGGGGTGCTCATTATTGACCTTCCCCTCTCATACCTAAGGTTCCGAGCCAAGCATCCTTGGTTACGACGAACAGTGGCCTTGGCACCGAGTCATGGGTTTCCTAATTTCCCAAAATATTAGGTGGCGACTCTGAGATCTGATGACGCAGTCCATTTTTGACAAAATTGCAATAAAATGGATTTTCAATAAAAGTTGCCAAATCTGGACTCTCATCTACGTTTCACATTGCATTCGTGAGGCTAGATCAAAGAGATCTCGGGAGTCCGAACTGTTTAACGCGCGCGGGTACCCCCCGGGCATGTTACAGTAGTGCAATCCCTTTAAACTAGCCTAACATGCATCATGTTGTGACATGTCATTCTAGCATGCTTTTGGCTTAACTTCAAGAAGACTTTGTTCACGTTTTAGCATGTCTAAGGTCTAATTTTGGTTGTATTGGTCATCCATGACTTGCTTTGTATAGCTATAGTTCAATCTAGCTTGTTAGCCTTATGTGTTGAACCCACTAGCATGCATTGCTTGGCCTATTTCAGTGATTTGGCATCACTTGTTATATGATTTCAGTCCATTTTTCATGGCCATACATTCGCAATTATCACTCATTCAATGCGTTGGAGGGTTTCCCCCTTTATGTCTTAACATGAACCATTGCGTATGCCTTCATGCCTTTGCTTGCGAGCCACCATCTCAGTGTGTTTTTGGGGTTATTATGCCATGATATAACTCTGATTTTCATTACTTAAGTCATTCCATGCTTGGTCTTAATAGGTGTAGTGTAATCCACCCTATTTGCCTTGTATGAATCATGCCTTATGCCCTTCATGCTAGCACATTTTGGCTTACTTCCATGCATGTTTTAGACTCATTTTAACATGTTCTAGGGCTGTTTTGGATTGCCTTAATCTCATGCTTCATGCTTTGTATACTTGTAGTACAAATGCTCTTGTTTGCCTTAAGCTTTGAGCATCATTGCATGCTTCATTTGTGTTGTGTACATGATTTGGCATCATCTAACATGACATTTCAGAGCTTATAGTATTGTCATGTTCCCACTTCATTCATGTTTTGAATGTATTTAAGTGTTGTCCATGTTTGCCTAGCTTATGGCTTAGCTTGTATGCTTGCATGCCTAGGCCTTCGGGCCCTTATCTCAGCATGTTTAGGTCCTTATTTTGACCTATTTAAGCTCTGACCATGCTTAGTTCATGCATTTGTGCCATGTATTGCATGCCTCCTTTGTGTTGCTCTTTTGCTAGCTTTCATGCCTTAGGACCCTAGCATGCTTTACTTATGTTGTTTGAATGATTTGGCATCATTTCTTGCTTCATTTCAGTGCACTTAGTGTTGTTACACTTCCACTTTTGTCACTCATTGAGCACTCTTGAGAGTTGTGCTCTTTGGCCTCATTGATGGCCAATGCATTGTGCATGCATGCCTTGCTTTATGTGCCTTCATTTCATCACTAATGGCCACTAATTTGGGCATGGCTGAGGCCTACCCCTTTTGGTTTAAGTCCATCTAGCATTACGTATGCCATGTTGTTTGAATGCTTACATTACATCGCATTATGCATGCCATGTTTATCACATTGTGTATACCATATACTTTGCATTGTGTATGCTTAGATCATATTCCATTGAATATGCCATGTTTATTTGCACGGAGCATGCCATGCTTGGTATATTACATAAGTTGCCCTTGTTGCGTTGCATTGTGCATGCATCCATTACATTATGCTTAGAACCTTATGAAGGCCTTGCATTGAGTAGGCCATCTAGTTCTTAGCATTTAGCATTGTGTATGCTCGTTGTTACATGCTTTAACATTGTGCATGCCATTAGCCTTGTTAGGTTGTTCATATTGCATTGCATGTTTGCATGCTTAAGTCATATTGCATACTTGCATGGTCGAGTCACATTGTGTATGCCATACTTGTTTGCATTGTGTTTGGAGTAGGTGTTAGTCCAAACACGGGAATTGAGGGACCCTTCATACTTAAAGTAATGAAACGTGCCTTAATTCCCCGTCGCCAACGCTCTTGATCATCCATGATAGAGTTTTAGGCTTTATGTGTTTACTTGTGCATTCATTTTCATATTGAATTATGCAACTTCGCCTCTCGGCCATCATGCATGAAAATGTGCGATTAGTGGCCCGAGGGTCGAGAACCTACACTCCCTTGAGTTCATGACACGATAGGGAGGGTGGTTGTGCACACATATCTTGCAAATACATTGCATACCCTTTCTTGCTCTCTGTTGCAGCAAATTGCAGTTCAGCAACAACAACTGGTCGGCTAGCCAGAAAAAGTAGCTGGCTGACCACTTTTCTTGGTTTTGAACAGGTCGACAGGGGTCTGGAGAGACCAATAGTGGTCGGCCACCCTCCCACTAGATTCCCAAGTTGAATTTTTAGCTTTCTGGATCTTGGTGCAAGTTTCTGAGAACAAATGAAAACAGAGGCAAATCAGGGCATCGCATTGGATTTCTGAACGAGGCGACCGAGCATGCATCCAGTCTTCTCCCTCTGAGAACCTCCTGCTTTTATTGCTTTCCTTAGTTGCCATGCTTAGATAGCTAGGTTTTGCTTTGGTTTGTCCCTTTAATAGTTAATGTGTTAGCTTTTCAATTCGTTGTATAATAATTAGTTAAATAGGATTAGTTAATTAATTTGTTGTGTAATAATTAGTTTAATTAGCTTAGATTAGCTAGTTAGCTTATTCGGTGTCTCCCTCGAGAGATCCAATTGTTGTAATAAGCGTGCATGTGTGTGATGTATGTCTTCCAATCTCCATTTCTTTCTCCCTTTTACGTAACCGCTTACGATGGTTAGTTTTAGGGCACGTTTCATTTAGCATACCTTATGCTTGCATGCGTGCATCCATTCATCTGTATTGCATGCACCGGGCTCGGCGCATCATACTAACTGCATTGTATTTTAATTCCTATTTGAATACATGTACCGAGTTGCATCTCACATGCCATTCTTAGGATAGCCGAGCCTATCTTAATTGCATTTTCGCATGTGTTGCATTAGCCATCTTAACATGAACTACGATCATGCATGATTTCTAACTAGTTCTTTGTTTTGGCTCGGAGTACACTGTGAGTGTTTACGCTTTAGCATACTGCATGTGTGTTAATGTTGCCATGAAAGCATGCTTGTCATGAGGCTATTTGCTTATGTAATATAACTGCCTGAATGCCTGTGGGTGAAGGTTGGATTACTTGAATTGGGATAATTCATCGAAATCCGCATTTTAGCCTACTTGCGAGTAGCAAATTTCAAACCATTTTCCAAACAAACGGATATGCAATGCTTTGTTCCCAAATTAGGCGATCTAGTCTATACTTGTTTTGCTATGCGCATCACATAGTAATTCTAGCTAATTAACCGGAATAAGAACGCATGTGTTTTCAAAAACTTGATATCATGCTTAATACAGGCCGATCTTTGATCGGGCGAGCGAGGGTGCTCATTAAATGACCTTCCCCAATCGTACCCAAGTTCTCGAGCCGCGGCAACTTTGGTGATGATGGACACGTGGCCTTAGGCACGAGTCAGGGTTTCATAAATTCCCCCAAATAAAGTATTTAGGTGGCGACTCTGTATCTGGCAAAGCAGTCCATGTTTGACACTTCTTTCTAAAAATCTGTTCTCCAAAACGATTTGCCGGATTTGGACTCTTTGGTGATTTATCAATCTCACATCGCACATTGTGAGATCAAATTAAGAGTCGTGACATTTGAGTCTGAACTGTAGTAGCTAGAGAGCAAACGAATTTCGCGCCTTCGCAGAAGCACGGAGTTCAGGGGCCCTCGGGAGCGCGTCTACAGTTTCTGGCGACTATGCTGGGGAAATAGAGAACTTGACTTGAACTCATGATATCGTGTTTTGTTCACACTTATGTGTTTCTTTGCATTGCATTTGCATTGGTGCGCCTAGGACACCATGTTTTCCGTATGCTATTCCTGAATGGTTTGCCGGAGGCCCGCTTTAAGAAGTGTGCCATAAGGCTGACCGGTTGCGGGCTTTGCCACGACGGGAACACAAACCCTGGTTTTTTATTGGGCCACCCGTCTTTGACCATTCGACCTAGTACATATTCGGAATCCATAGTGACTGTTCCAAACTAGGACAGGTTGCTTACCCGATTATAGGTTGTTTGAAACCGCTATGTGCGTAGTGAAACCCTAGCTCCTGACAAAATAGGACAGGGAAACCCTACCCAACATAGGGGTGTTTTGGCTCCCATTTACTTGCTATGTGCTTTTAGAGTGTATCTCTATAGGTTGCATATATCAGCTTGCAAGTCTGAGTATCAGGCCTGCGGGTATCAGCATCAGTATTTTGAGAATCAGTTATATCTGCGGGTATCAGATTCAGTTTTGGGACAGCTATTTGGACAACAGCAATCAGTGTTTGAGAACAGTGTGCTTCAGCTCACAAATATAAACTGTGTGTTGTGTTTATTTAAAGCCGTTATGCTGTCCGTTTTTTCTGGTCATTTATTTATTATGCTTTATTTACCTTTTGCAAGGTAGTTTAGCACCATTGCATCTGACCAAGTAGATATTCCTCGAGCACTCTGGGTTCGAGGTCGTACACTTAATCGATCTAGGGATTTGATAGACGAACAACCAGTGTACTACTCACTACCCCCAGTTACCAGACGAAGGGCAGTCAGGCAGAGGATATCAGTTCAGCAGTCAGTTCAGAGGGCTTTGTCTACCCCACCTGAGTACAGTAGGGATCAGAGTTCTATTTCTCCCGCAGAGAGGGAACATATACCGGTTATTCAGATAGATCAGTATAATATGGCAGGAATCGAAGAGATGATGCGTCACCTTCAAGAGAGTATGCAAACCATGCAACAAGACGCTGCCTGTCAAGTAGAATTTACCAAGCAACATGCCAAGGTCGTGGCCTAACAGGTAGAGTTAATTGCCAGGCTACAGCAGCAAACCGGAGCATCCACTTCGCACACACCTCCTCCGTTGCCCCTCTTTGACAGAACTCGAAAGTCATAACAATGACGGGAGTGAATGTCAAAGCCCAGAGACGACCCATTTTTGACAAGGCCGAAGACTTAGACAAAGCATACAAGCTGCAGACAAAGGTATGCGCCCAAAGGCAGGGGCAAAATGCAAGAACAATGCACAAAGCCGAGCATAACTTATGATCATGCAAAGAAAGCTGTAACGAAGCATAACATGCAACAGTTTTAAGCTAGTATAAGCCAAACTACATTACAATGCAGAGAGGATGTAAGAGAATTATGTAATTCTCGTTACGTTTGACGCAGAGAATACAATACCTGTGCAGTTTGTCTGGTCGTGCCAGCTTCAAATGAATCGTACATACAATATCGTGCCTGAAAGAGAAAGAAACTTAACAGGTACAACATTGTTAGAAGTATGCATAGCAATGCAATTGAAAGGTGCGTGACAACGCAAGTGAGGGGGTGAATAACAACGCAACCCGAGTGTGCGCATAACAATGCGATTTGAAACATAAACACATATAAGTAAAGCATATGTGACAACGTGGGCAATGTGTAAAGAAACTTGAACACATATAAGTAAAGCATGATGCGACAACGCATGCAATGTGTATAGGAACTTGAACACATATAAGTAAAGCACGACGCGACAACGCATGCAATGTGTATAGGAACTTGAACACATATAAGTAAAGCATGACGCGACAACGCATGCAATGTGTATAGGAACTTGAACACATATAAGTAAAGCATCACGCGACAACGCATGCAATGTGTATAGGAACTTGAACACATATAAGTAAAGCATAATGCGACAACGCCTGCAATGTGTATAGGAACTTGAACACATATAAGTAAAGCATAACCCGACAACGCATGCAATGTGTATAGGAACTTGAACACATATAAGTAAAGCATAACGCGACAATGCATGCAATGTGTATAGGAACTTGAATGGAAGGGTGCAAGACAATGCAACCTAAGAATGCAAAACAATGTGGGTGGAAGGGTGCAAGACAATGCAACCTAAGTATGAAACAATGTGGGCGGGAGGATGCAAGACAATGCAACCAAAGAATGAAACAACGCGGGTGGAAGGGTGCAAGACAATGCAACCTAAGAATGAAACAATGTGGACGGGAGGATGCAAGACAATGCAACCTAAGAATGCGAGACAACGCGGGTGGAAGGGTGCAAGACAATGCAACCTAAGAATGAAACAATGTGGAAGGGAGGATGCAAGACAATGCAACCTAAAGGATGTGCATGACAATGCAAATGGAATGCACATGACAATGCGAGATAAGGAAGATGCATGACAATGCATGTAAGGTGCGCATGACAACGCTTGTGAGATACGCATAACAATGCATGTAATGTGCTGGAATGCATGACAATGCATGTAATGTGCATGACAATGCTCGAACTGAAATGCATAACAATGCATGTAATGGGCATGACAATGCTTGTGAGATACGCATGACAATGCGTATAATGTGCATGAATTCATGACAATATGGTAAGGTGTATGGCGATGTCAATGAGACGTGCAAAACATCACGGATGGAGGAGATGCATGACAATGCGACCCGAAGGATGTGCATGACAATGCAAGCTTGGCGCGCGTGACAACGCATAAGAGACGTGCATAACAATGCAAGGGGTACGTGTTACAACGCGTGTAGTACATGCATAACAATGCAAACATGGTGTGCGCTACAACGCATATGGAGCGTGCATAACAATGCAAGATAAGAGAAATGCATGACCATGCAAATGAGACATGCATGACAATGCAAGATAGAGAAATGCATGACAATGCAAGTGTGGCGTGCGTGACAACGTATAACATATGTGCATAATAACGCGAGTAGGAGTGCGTGACAATGCATGTGAGGTACGCATGACAATGCTACCTAAAAAAGATGCATAACAATGCAAGCATGGCGTGTGCGACAACGCACAAAATGTGTGCATAACAATGTGAGTGAAAGGACGTATAACACACGCGCGTTCACGACAAAACGTTGTAACGTAACGCATGTGGAGCAACTTCCGAATCTCGCAAGAGACAAAAGGATGCAAAAAGGATACACCGCATACGTATCAAGTACCATGCATAGAAGACACGGCTCGAGGTCAACACGAAGGCCGGTCAAGCTTCGGAAATGCACTCTCTTGCACTGTGTTGAGCAAAGAAGGTCCCATACCACATTAATGACCCAAACAAGGGTGTAGGAGGTTCACCGGCCACCGGGGAAGACCACCGGCCATCCATCGGCCACAAAACAAGGCCATCGGCCATCTATTTGGCCGACCGGCCAACAATGTGGCCGACCGGCCAAAAATGCCTGTATCGGGGCAGTTTTGTCCTTTGGCCACGGGTCTTTAAATATAGGGTTTCTAGCCCTTATTCCTTCACTTGCCCAAGCTCGAAAACTTCTCCCCTCTCTCTCTAGGTTATTTTCCAAACCTCGATCCTTGTTTTTCTCGTGTTTTCGACACTTTTTCGTCGTTCGATTCGCGAAATCTTCACCGTTTCACACATTTTGAACCGAACGAATCTTGGTTTCGGTGCATTTTTCTCGATTTCCACCACCTAGGGTTTGTTTCCCCCGAGTTTTCCTTGGTCCTTGTGCCCTTTTCGCACTCCAACCCTTCCGCCCATTTTTCACCCTCTCGGGGTTGACTTTTCATTTGACTTTTCGCATTCTTGCCTGGTTTTCGCACTTCTGGCCATTTTCACACCATTCTCGTCATGGCAGACGATGTCCCACAAGGCGGGAGTCCTCCAGTGATGGACGTGGACCCCGAGGCCGAGCTCCTGCCTCTTCACATTTCGCCATTCGACCCGGCGACCTACAGGCCGGCGATTCACGTATTGCCTCCCGACGGCATCCGCCACTTTAGCAGCTTTGCGAGGGGTGTGGCACCGGAGCTTCTACTGCGCGAGCCAGAGTCACACCTGTCCTCCGGCGCTTCCAAGGTACACTCTTCCTCAGTTTCATTTTCTGCAATGTAGAACATATAACTGCAATAGTCAAACTTGTTTTTTAACTGCTTGAACCATGATACACTGACACATCATACACTGTAGTTCACTGCGAGGACACCCGCACCTGATATCTGTTTGAATCTGAACACGTGTACACACACTGCATTTTCACTAAACCACTCAAACACACTGATACATCATATGTTGGAGTTCACCACGAGCACACCTACACCCGATATCTGTTTGAATCTGAACACGTGCACACACTGCATTTTCACTGAACCACTCAAACACACTGATACATCATATGTTGGAGTTCACCACGAGCACACCTGCACCCGATATCTGTTTGGATCTGAACACGTGTACACACGCTGTATTTTCCACTGAACCTAAGTGCATTCAACACTGTATTTGTAACACTGCTTCGCAACTGTTTGTTTTGACCACAGGGAGATTCCTATGCCCTCCGGGGGTATGGGAACATCGCCGCTCGAGGTTGGTACATGGAGCTACCTGACGCAGTTCGTCGCATCGTCGACCGGGCCGGCTTCGGGACCTTCTGCATGGGGCTCTCGCGCCTTACTTCGAGCAAGTCGCTCCTTGCTGCATTGGCAGAGAGGTGGTGGGACACCACCGACTCCTTCCACCTTTCCGCCACTGGGGAGATGACGATGACTCCCTTCGACTTCTCCATGCTCACAGGCACCGGAATGGGGGGTGATCCGATCCCCTTTGATACTGACATGGACGAGTGGGATGCCCCTCAGCTTTACCTTCTCGGCACCCAGCCGCCTCTTGCTCGAGCAGGGTTTGTGCGATACTTTTGGTTCGAGGCTCATTTTTAGATCCAGGCGCCGACTACCCAGGAGGAGGAGGAGCAGTACGCCTGGGGCTTTATCATGTTCTTGTTGGGGACCACTCTGTTTGCCGATCTGGCGAACACCGTTGCCCTCTACTTGCTGAGCGCACTGGTGGATGTGACACAGGTCCGCCGCTATGACTGGGGTGGCGTAGGCTTGGCTACTCTCTACGGCTATATGAGTTCATCCTCCCGCCTCAGCGGACAATTGCTCGGAGGCTACTGGCGAGCTTGGGAGGTACATATTCCCTTTTCTGTTTTCTCAGTTTTATTTCACATTATCTGTACACTGCACACACTGTACACTCTGCACAATACACTGCACATACCGCTTTCTGCTTTATCTGCATACTGTGTTATCTGTATACTGCTTGTTCATATCTGTTCTATCACACTGCACAGTTGTGGATGTATGCCTACTTCCCGAGGCTTGCCCCAGTGCCAGACGAGGAGATTCCCCTTGGTGTCCCGTTCTCACATAGCTTCGACGTGAGGTGTGAGCGGAGGCCGCAGGAGTCTTTCATGTTCTTTCGCTGCTATTTCGATACCGTTGCCGCAGCCGAGGTATGTCAAACATTATAATTCATTTAAGCTTCGCTTTACATTATTTTCTCAATATCAGTAGATAACAAACTATATTGTATTTGCAGATCACCTGGCAGCCTTGGGCCCCATTGCCCGACGCAGTTCGGGATCGGTATGCTGGTGCCCGAGAGACGGCCCGATTCAGAGTTCTATTGGAGGGCCCTGTCTGTCGCGCCTGGTACTTGGTGAGCGTTTCCTGCGGCAGACCTTAGGCGTGCCAGTGCAGACAGTTCCGGATGTGCCTCCTACTCATATGAGGCATATCGAGAGGTACACCATCGAGGAGATGATCGACTATACTATCGGCTGGGACTCCGGGCCTTTCAGGGTGGAGGGGGACTACGCCGAGTACATGCGAGCTTATCTGATGCCACCTCTGACTAGTCCTCGCGGAGCTGAGAGTGAGAGGCCTGCGGCACCAGCGGTCGGAGTAGGAGTACAGAGGGCAGCTCGGGCTTGTGGCAGGATCGGACCTCGGAGAGAGCAGAGAGGTGAGTGGCCAACTTTACCTACGATGATGACCTGCCGAGGGCAGGGTGGGGAGACTTACCAGATCCCAATCGCTCCCCCTCCGGCTGATCACGAGCTAGTCGGATTCCATGGCTTGCCCCCGGTATGTATTACTGTATTTTGCATTCTGCACAATCATTTCACTTCGTTTCTCTTGACAATCCGCAGATTACTGATGTTTCTAACACCCTTGCAGGCTTCTGCCGAGTATACGCGCCAGTCCTTGGAGTTGACTGCCTCTGTGATGGGAATGCTATAGCGGAGCCTTGACCTGCTAGCTATGTACAGTATCCTGGTAAGCCTTTTCAACCACAAGCTCAAACCCTACATAATCTAACGCGTCGCATTATCAACACAGCACTTGATACATAGCCCTCACGGCATTGATACATTGTAACCCGCACACTTTTTCACAGCGTTCATCACGGCATTCATACACTGTACTCCCACATTGTATTCTGTCCTGATACACTGTTCACAACGTTCATACACTGCACTCACACACTGTATTCCATTCTGATATACTGCTCACAACATTCATACACTGCACTCACACACTGTATTCTGTTCTGATATACTGTTCACAACATTCATACACTGTACTCACACACTGTATTCTGTTCTATCTGCAACTGATGCATTTGCCATTTGTCCTTTTCAGGCCCTGTTCCAGATGTCGGTTGCAGGGGGTGCTCCAGTAGGACCATCTACATCTACCCGAGGAGGAGAGAGAGCAGGGCGAGGGACCGCAGTACACCCCCGCACCAAGGCGGGGCGCACTCATGTTGGGAGCAGCTCCCGGGCACCGGTTCTAGATGATGACGAGTCTGAGACGGAGGCAGAGGCAGAGTCATCGGAGGCTGAGATTGGAGATGATTCGGGCTTGGGCTCAGATGGTAGAACCGGCGACGATACTCCTGGACCTTCGTCTAGGAAGAGGACGAGGATAGACTCTCACGCCTGTGACCCGTTGATATTGATCTAGACTTCTGCTGTTTTTCTTCTTTTTCTTGCTTTTTGCTTAGACATTTCGTTGCTTTTTCCCTTCTTTTGTTTTTGTTTTTGATGGTAGACTGAGCACATTGTACTGCCGCAGGCAGGTTTTGTTTTCTTCAAAACTATGTACTTGAAAAGATGATGGAATGAAACAAACCTTTTCCTTAAAAAAGCGTTGCATCGCATATTTCATACATCGCATCGCATCATATTACATAACAATGTAATTGAATTGGAAATTGAACATGCATGTATCACCAGGTCAGGTAGACCAATGTAGCAACTTAACTCAATAAGCAACCATAAAACCTTGACAAGTTTACAACTCGATAAGCAAAGAGCAACAACTCGATAAAATTGCGACAACTTGGTAATCAAGTGAGTAACAACTCAATAGACCAATAAGCAACAACTCGATAAGTAAATGAGCAACAACTCGATAAGCAAATGAGTAACAACCCGATAAACAAATGAGCAATAACTCGATAAGCAAATGAGCAACAACTCGACAAGCAAAATTGAAGTAACACAAGTGCGACTTCGCAAAAATCAACACTGGAAGGCACTGGAAGGGGAACTAATCATAAGTTCCCGACGTGTTCAATACATAGACTGCTCATTTCGAATACACAAGTTGTAACACAGTGCTCTGTTTATTTTGAACATACGGCTCATGTAGGACACTGTTGATTCTAAACACACAGCCCATTCTGAACATTACTCATTCTGAACTCATAGCCATGCACAGCATTCTATTCATTTCGAACACATAGGATGCAAAGACAACATTTGCAGAAGTCGAAACAACCTTAGATGCTCTGGATCCTTCCTCTTTCTTTTGCATCGCGGTTTAGAACCCATAGCTTCGGACAGGTCCTGGTTCCAATGTTCTCACATGACCTGGGTTAAACCCTGCGGTTTTATGAAAGAACGAATTTTGTTTTGCACAAATGTGAAGAATGGCACAACACCTTGAGCACAAAACAAACTTATTTTGAAATAAATAACGAGTTTTTGACCGGGTATTGAGCCTACGACTGAACACAGCAAAAACGACTAAACCGAAAGACAAAGGGTAACAACCTAAACACATCGAGTAACACTCGAAACGACTCAAAACAAGAATCGAGACACGCGATACAACAAGCATGACACTTAGACGTGTTACAAAGGCGAGAGACCTCTTAGTCGCGAGGAGCCAGTTTCTTCGGGTATTGTTTCCCACCCTTTCTCATTTGTGATTCTCACATCACTTGGCCCTCAGGCTCTGTTTTTCTGAAAAATCCCTTTTCTCACTTTTTCCCTCAACGCGCATCTCTCTATTCTTCAATCTCTCATTTTTTTTCATCTCTCCCCTGGGTGGTTGATGAGTAAATAAGAAGTTGTGGGTTCACGCCCAACATTATTAGCCCGCGGCTATTTCCTCCGGTGACCTTTAGTCGATGTCCCGGATGAGGGAATGGAGTACCTTGATCCATCCCCATTTGTGCTTCGCAGTTGGCTTGATACCCTGCTACTGGGAAGGCATAAGAGCTTTTCACCCTTTGTTGTTAACCTCAGTCGTGCCCTTTTCTGGCGAATAGAGTGCCCTTTTTCGGCAAGTATGTTGACAACGGGGAAAAGACAGAACACCTGACTCAACTGTGCCCCTAGTTCATTAATTTGACCATTTTTTGGTTCTTTACTAAAACAATTTTGATCAATATGACAGTTAGATTAACGAACTTGTTCAACTTTTCTAATTCAAAATCATGCAAGTTAGGTTATGAGCACTGAAAATTTTCCTGTTTTAGGTCCAAGGAAAGGTCCAGTTTTTGGAAAAATGGAATAATTTTCCAAAAAATTAGTCAACCTCAGTAAAAAAATTCTCAAAAACTATTTTTGCAAATGGTCACTGCTCGACCAACACAGAACTTACTCTTGAGATGCACAACCTCGGATCCATAACAATGGAAACTTGCCCCTTGCTTGAGGAGAGCGGCATGGCAACGGAAAGTTGACCCTTGTTTGAATTGCACCGCAGTACATTGGCAACAGAAAGTTGCCCCTTGTCTGAATGGCACCGCAGCGTATTGTAATCAATCCTCAGAGTAATGATCACAACCAAACTCTTGGATACTGAGAAAGCAAGGATGATCAAAACCATTACATGGGCACAATCAATTTAGAAGTGTTTGTGGTTGGACTTCAAGATGAAGTTGCCTACGTATCCCAAACATGGGAATCAAGCCTTACGTAGTTCAGGTTAAGGTACACTCGGGTATTAACCTCTCCTTTTGCGCTCTAACTTTTGCCAAGGCCGCCCTTCTGGGTTTTCAACCTTGCGAGCTTTGTTTTTCTTTTCTTTTCATCTTTTCTTTTCATTTCTTTTCATTTCTCTTTTTTTTTTTTGTCTTTTCTTTTGTTTTCTTTGTATTTTTTTTCTTTTTCTCTTTTTTTTGTTCTTTTTCTTTTTTTTTTCTTGCTCTAACTTTTTCTTGGGTCGCCCTTCCGGGTTTTCGGCCCAGCGAGCCTCTCAAGGGTAAAAGTGTAGCTTTGTTCATGTCAAATGGTTTTGAGATCTCGAAGCCATCTGAATCCAGGAGAGTGGCTGTTGTTCGCTGATGATGTAGGAGTCTATCCAATAGGGGGCTTAATTGCCCCCCAAGTGTCGTGGATAGGAACTCGGTTGTCCTTCAGCAATACTTTCTTCTTTTTTCCCTTCTGGGGTTTGACATTCTTGCCGATCTTCATTGATTTGTGGAATGGTCCATCTTTGGCTCTTCGAGCGCAACGGACATTTTTGCCCCTAGTTCTAGGGGTACTTCTGATCTAGCTTTGCAAGCTTCTTTTGATGACGTCTGACCTTCTTGATCTGACTTTCCTGCTTCTTGTTCGAGGGCTGCTTCGAATCTGGCCACACAGGCCTCATATTGTGGACTTTTGAACGTTCTGGATCCAGGTTCGAGGTTTGAAAGCAAAGGGGTCGAGTCTCGAGGCTGAGAGCAATCCTAGGTTGCACAATCTCAAGAGCGATTCCACACAGATCTTCGCAAGACCACGCAAAACATTTTTTTTAAAAAAATCTTTTTAAGAAAGCGACAAATCGCTCGCACTGAAGACAGTGTAGAACCAATCTGGATCAAGCCAGGGTCCTTCTCAGTACTCACATTAACAAACATGATTTCATTCATTAAGGGCTTAGCCTGCCTCTCTTTCTCTTAATTGATCAAATTTTCACAAATCCCGAGGAATTCCTTCCTCTTAGTTTTCAACGCATTATTCGAAAGGTTTTGAAAAACTTAGGTCAATGTAATGATTAAAAAGGCACAGAAAAGTAAGTGAAAGGCACTCCCGTTTCATTCTGGACATCGTTGGCACAACAGGCTCAAAGCAGAAACAAGCACAAAAACATGAAAGCCACAGCTGTTTCATTCAGATCTTCTGGTGTAACTGGCTCCATGGCAGAAACAGACTCAAAAGAATGGAAAAGACAAACATACTGAAAGACAATGGTGTCTGAGGTAACAACCCCGGGACCACCCGACTCCTATACAACAGGACTGACTCAATACAACAAGACAGACCTTTAAGCAAAAAGACTGACTCAAAACAAAGAGACAGACTCAAAACAAAACCACAGAACTGCCTCAATACCCAAGTCAAAGAGTACAAAAGTCAGCAATCACAGAATGCTCAAAAACAGTGCATGCCATACGCCACATCTGAGATAAATCGAGCGCCGCCCGCAGGTGGACCTAACCCTGATCACATGCTTGTACTGTCCTCGAAGTCTGTGAACTCAGTAGTGACAGACTTTGCAGAGCTAGGTGGGAGGATGACCTCATCATCGATCAAGTCTTGCACTTCGTGGCGAAGACGAAAGCAACTGTCGGTGGTATGACCAGCCTGTTGATGGTACGCGCAGTACTGGGTAGCATCATGACCCGGTGGGTGATGAGCAGGGAGAGGCCGAGGCTCAAGGGGTTTAAGATGTCCCTTCTCAGCGAGAATTTGAAACGCCTTAGACAAAGGCATGTAGAGGGCATGGAATACCCTGCGCCCTCAGGGCAGGTACTTCGAAGTCTGTGGATTTTTGCTGGACGCACTAGCAAAAGGATCAGCAGGTGCTACCTTGGCTCTCTGATCTTTCCTAGGTGTAGGGTTAGAGTGGGAAGGAATTGTTCGGCTATGACGGGCCTTGTCTCGGTTTTCCCTTTGGCTTGTACTGCTCTCGGCTTGAGTGGGGAAGACATCATCCACAGTCTTAGCCACGATCGAGAGTACTTGCTGTTTATTCATCCCTCCGGCTCTCAGAGCCTCGACAGATCGCTGGAGTTGTTCGTAGGGATCAGTGTCCATCTTATTCTTTCCACTAGCCTCGACTTGATGGACGGTTTGGATTGCCCGATCAGAGTAGGGCCTTGTTGTTGTCGACATATCATTGCCGGAGCTTAAGACAGCTTCAGGTTGGCTGAGCTCAATTACAATTCGCCTCAATAGCGGGGGCTCTTCTAGCATGAAGTTTCCGGTGTATGATGTGGCTGGTGGTGGAGCTGACATGCCATAGGCTAGATCAGCCACAGATCTCTGGAGGTCGCCAATCATTCCCATTAACTCAAACGTGGTGGGTTCACGAGCTTGAAACAACTGGGGTTCCCAGATCGGGCGCGCAGCAGGCGACCTGGGTGGGTGTGGTACCTCAACATCGGTCTCGCCCTATAAGATGATCCCTTGGTTTAGTGCGGCTGCCATAACCACAACTTTCTCTAAATTCTGTGACATCATAAATCCGCTGAACTAAGCGGAGGTGATGTGACTGGTGACTTGATTGATCAGATATCTGTCTTGCTTCGGTGAAGGAGAACACTGGCTATTCTGAGCTCAGATCTCTGAAAACTCCCTCCTCCTCCTCCTAAAAGAGAAAACAGGCAGCAGCTCAGCCCAATTTTACCCAAGCAATCGTAAGCACAACTGAATAACGGTATTCGATCACTAATCACTGTTCCCGAAAACTACTGCCCCAGAACTGAATCTGATACCCACATTCTCAATACACTAAACTGATGCCCGCAGGTCTGATACATGCATTTCCTCTGTAGAGATATACTCTAAAAGCACATAGAAAGTAAATGAGAGCCAAAACACCCCTATGGAGGGGTAGGGTTTCCCTGTCCTAGTTTCTTTCAGAACTAGGGTTTCACTACGCACACAGCGGTTTCAAACAACCTATAATCGGGTAAGCAACCTGTCCTATTTTGGAATGGTCACTACGGATTCCGAATATGCACTAGGTCGAATGGTCGAAAAGGGTGCCCCGGCAAATCGGGGTTTGTGTTCCCATCATGGCAGAGCCCGTAACCGGTCAGCCTTATGGCACGCTTCTCAAAGCGAGCCTCCGGCAAACTGTTCAGGAATAGTAGACGGCAAACACTGTGTCCTAGGCGCACCAATGCACATGCAATGCAAAGAAACACATAAGTATAGTCAAAACAAGATATCATGAGTTCGAGTCAAGCTCTCTAACTCCCCAGCAGAGTCGCCAGAAACTGTGGACGTCCCCGAACGTCCCGGGATGAGATCCCGTTTTGTTCATTTGGGCTCACCACAGTTCAGGACTCAATGTCACGGTCCTGTATCTAATCTTGCAGAGTACAATGCAAGACCGATGAATCATCAAAGAGTCCAAATCCGGCAAATCGTTTTTGAAAATCGATTTTTTTGAAAGAAGTGCCAAACGTGGACTGCTTTGCCAGATACAGAGTCGCCACCTAAATATTTTATTTTGGGAAATTTAGGAAACCTTGACTCGTGCCTGAGGCCACGTGTCCGTCATCACCAAAGTTGCCTCGACTCGGGAACTTGGATACGATTGGGAAAGGTCACATCGTGAGCACCCCACTCGCCCGATCAAAGATCGGCCTCTACTAACCATGATATCGAGTTTTGAAAACATTATGTGTTCTTAAACCGGTTATTAGCCTAGAATTACTATGTGATGTGCACAGCATACAAGTATTGACTGGTTTGCCTAATTTGGAATAAAGCATCACGTGCCCGTTCGTTTTGAAAATGGATTGAAGCTTGGTACTTGTAAGTAGGCTAAAACACGGGTTTCGATGAATTATTCCAACTCAAGCAACCCAACCTTCACCCACAGGCATTCAGACAGTTATATCATATAAGCATGTAGCCTCATGGTAAGCATGCTATCATGTTAGCACTCACATACATGCAAGATGCTAAAGCATAAACACTCACAATGTACTCCGAGCCAAAACAAGAAACTAGTTAGTAATCAAATGCATGATCCTAGTTCATGTTAAGATGGCTAATGCAACACATGCAAAATGCAACTAGAAATAGGCTCGGCTATTCTAAGATGTCATGTGAAATGCAACTTGATGCATGTATTCAAATTGGAATTGAAATACAATGCAGTTAGTATGATGCGCCGAGCTCGGTGCATGCAAGACAGATGAATGGATGCAAACATGCGAGCATAAGTATGCTAATCAAAACATGACCTAGAACTAACCATCAAAGCAGGTAAGTAAAAGGGAGAAAGACGTGGGGTTGGAAGACATGCCTCACACACACGCACACTTATTACAACATTGCCCTCTCTCGGAGGGTCCAAAAGAATAATACAAATTAACTAACTAACAAGCTAATTAATTATTTACATAACCACTTAACTAATTAAACAAATTAATTAAGCTACTGAAAGCAGTAAAACAGCCTTGGGGAGAGGGGTGCATGCATGCATTCTCGGCTTCGCTCGGAAATCCAACGGCATACTCATGCTACCTCTGTTTGCACTGTTTTATGTCTCTGAAAATTGCACAAGTCCCAAGGTTGGTTCTGGAACATTCCCTAAACACTGTGGGATGTCACCGGCCAAGAGAAATGGTCACCGGCCATGGAAAAGTGGTCATCGACCACGAATGAAGCTCTCGGCCAAATATGGATAGCCGGCCGGCACTGAAGATGGCCGACCGGCCATCTTTTCCTGCAGAATCCTATTTGACAGCAGCAGAGGATAGACAGAGCATGGCAAAGCATTTACAATGCAATATATGCACAAACACCCTCCTTATCATGTTATGAACTCAAAGGAGTGTGGTCCTCGACCCTCGGCCATCAATCACGCGTTTCGATGCATGATGGCTAAAGAGGCCAAGTGTGCAATTTCAATGTCAAATGAAATGCACACAAGACAAATAAGAGGCCTCCAACCTCTATCATGCTTGATTCAAGAGGCAAGAGATGCATGCATGCAAGCAAGACTAATGCAACATGATCATGTTAAGGTGACAAGCGTGCCAAATGCAATGCAATCTAGACAAGCATGCAATAATAAGTGACAACATATCAAGCATATGACAAGATGCAAGCTAACAAGCATGCAAAATGCAACTTAAGCATGCAAGCATACAAGATGCAACATGGACAACATGTTAGGGACAATGCATGCAAATATGCAATGTGGACGACATGTTAAGCAACCAAAACAAAAGGAAGAATGCATGCCAAATGCATCACAACTTAAGCATGCAACAACATGCCATGGGCCAAGTATTCAACAAGGTACATTTGAACTAACATGCTACAACATGTCAATAAGCTTATGACCTAAACAATGCAACAATACATGACATGCAACAAAAGGCAAAATAGAGCAAGCATGCGACAACATGCAAGAGATACATGCAACAACATGCGAGGATGGTCTTAAACCAATATGGATAGCTTTCAAATAGGTCCAAATCAGCGGCCAAAATGCTATGAAATGAAAGACAAAAGTACATTCAAACAAGCATGCTAAATGGTCCAACACTTAAGCATCGAAGGCAACTTTTAAGCATACTTAAAAGGAGGCAATCATGGACAAATGACATGCATTGCAAACTCTGAAATCATGTTAGGAATGGTGCCAAACCAATAAAACCAAGTGAGAAAAGCATGCAAGGAGGTCCAAGGCTTAAGGTTAGCCCAAGGCCTCAAACCATGGCCACACAAAGCAAAGAGCATATGGCCAGCATGACCTAAAACAGTCCTAAGCCATGTCAAGATGGACTTAAAACATGCAATGAACAAAGCCAAAACAAGCTAAATCAAAGGGGCAAAATCATGAGGCATGCAAGGCAACCGAAGAGGTGTCACACTATGCCTAAGACAACCAAACATGGCATGAATTAAGTAACCAAAATTAGAGATATGACATGCTAAAATGAGCCCAAAAACCCACTTAGGTGTCATCCCAAATACCCAAGCATGTTGGCATACGCAATGACACATCCATGAGGCATACAACATTAACTCTTTAAAGCATTAAAGGAGTTATAAATGCAAGCATACAAGCATACCATATGGACTGAAATGACATTAGAAGTGATGCCAAATCACTAAAATGATTGAAATAGAGTACGCTAGCAACTTGAACACTTAAAGCATACAAGCTAGGATTGCATGGTGGCTATACAAAACAATGCAAGCATGACCAAAACAACTAAAAATAGAGCTTAAGCATGCTACAACAAGCCTAAAAGCTTCAAGGAGTTGAGCCAAAATTATGCTAAAAATACATGTTACAACATGATGCATGTTAAGGCTAAAACATGGGATTACAAGACAAGTGTATGAAGCATACATGGCATGTCTAAACCAACTTGAAACAGAGGTATAACATGGCAAGACAAAGGCTAATACCTACTGAAATGAAGCTAAAGCAATCTAGGCATACAAGCTACAAGCCATTTGTACAAGCATCAAAGACAACAAGGAGAGGGGATGACCCTCTCCTATTTAGGACACCAAAACCACCTCTCTACCACTAAAAGTCCTCTGGATTTCAGTGGTAGAGAGGTCATGCAAAGCTAAGAACAATGGCCAAAAGGTACGGCCTAAAACAAGGCCTAACAAGGCCTTGGAGGGGGGAGACAACCCCAAACCTCAAAGTGACCTTAAGCAAAGTTCTAAAGCACACAAAATCAGAAATTTTATCATTTATAGTTGAAGCTTAAAACAATAAGCAAGATAGGCTAAAAGCTTGTGCAAAAATGGGGAAACCAAAGCAAGAACACTCACTCTTGTAGACCTTCTTCAAGAACAATGGTCTAGCATGTTTTTTTGAGTTCAAAGCAACCCAAGAACACCAAAATCAACCTCCAAGGACCTCAGCTCCAAGAGGATGGTGTAATGCTAGGTGTTTGTGTGCAAAAGTATGAACAAAACAACCTTATACACACACAAATATGTAAAGAGAGGGAGATATAGAGATAGATAGATACAACTATTTCTAACCCTAATTTCAGACCCTCTGGAACCATTGAGGAGGGAGGAGAAGCTCCCTCTTTATAGAATTCCAATCTCAAAGCTTGTTGAAGAAGCTTAGCAAGAGAAGCAAATCCCTCCATACACGTGTATGGAGGGGGTGCAAAGTGGATGCCAGCTGTGACAGTTGGCATAAAATATCTGCTAAAAGCAGATGGAAAGGGGTCGACCAGCAGAAATGGCCGATTGACCAACAAAGGTGGCTGACCGACCACAAAAGGTGCTGACCGCCAAACATTTGGCCGATGGCAAGGAAAGGGGGCCGGTGGCTTCAAGCCTTGGCCGGTGGGGTGTAGGGATGGCCAACAAGCCACCCTCTTCCCTTAGAAGCAAAAGCACAAATGTTTGGTCCATGACCAAGCACAAAACAGACAAGTTGAGAGATCTTGAGACAAGGCGCGTAGCCGAGACCTCCGATAACTCAAAATGAACACAAGCATGGATGATCACCGAGTGTTCAAATGATGACGTCCAAGTCTTGAGGACGGTCAAAAAATGGGGTGTCTACACCTCCCCCACCCAGAGTTCCAATACTCGGGGAGACGCCGAATGTCCAGGAAAATACGGACATTCCGACAGGACTGGCTCCGCCCCCAGTCTTACCCCAGTTATCTAAAGCACCTACCAACCTACCAGATTCTCCCTTTGAGTTCGAGGTAGACCCCACGGCGTTAAAAGTGAGCAAGCTTGAAAAGTTGTTCAAGAAGTCCCAGGGTGTAAAGTCCATCCCGGATATTGAGGACGGGTACACTGACTCAGCCGTGACACTGCCAGACCGGTTCAAGATGTTGCACATCGACCGCTTTGATGGGTCTGGGGATCCCATGGTGCACCTGCGGTTGTTTTCAGATATCCTTATGTCGATGGGCCTTTCCAGATTATAGAAGCTTTCTTTGTTTGGCCGGACCCTGTCGGGTGTAGCGGCCATTTGGTATGCCAAACTAGAAGACTCCGTTAAGAGGAATTGGGAGGAGATGGCTGAGGCCTTCATAGCTCAATATTCCTATAATACTCAGATTGAGGTCACAACTCGTGATCTCAAGACCACAAGACAAGAACCGAAGGAGAGTTTCTTCGATTTTGTAATTTGCTGGAGAGCCAAGGCCTCGATGATGACCATCAAGCCTGTTGACAAGGACCAAATTCGGATGGTTGTGCGCAACCTCCAACCTAAGCTCATGCAGAAGATGATAGTTCTCCCCCTCCTCACCTTTGCAGACCTACACGAGATTGGGGTGCAGATCGAGGATGTAATGAAACAGGGTCAGATTGATCAAGACAGAGAACAGCCCAAGAGGGCATTCAATCGCAGTACAAATGCAGGCACAAGCAGTGCTGCAGCTGGCAGATCTTCAGATGTGGGAATGGTCACCACCACCCCTCCCAAAACCCTTACTACTACCCCATTCATTAGTGCGTCCAGTAGTAGCTCACAGACAGCTAGATATGCGCCCAGAGGCCAAAGAACCTTCACCCCACTATACATGCCCCTGTCCAAAGCTTTGGGGGTTTTAATCAAGAAAGGGCACTTGACGCCCCTAGAGCCGCTGCCATTGCAAATACACTTCCTCCCTTTCATAACCCAGCGAAGTACTGTGCCTATCACCAACAGCATGGTCATGACACCGACCAGTGCTTCAGACTGTGTCACGATATCCAGGATCTCATTGATAATAAGGTGATTGCACCTCCGGAGAAACCAAACGTCACAACCAATCCACTCCCACCACATAACCAAGCTCCACCTCCCAAACGCATTAATCTAACCCAAACTGGGGTTATGTCATACGACCCCAGCATATATATCACCCCTTCTCACCTACCTAAGCCGGAGGTGCTTATTCTGGAAAGCACAGATTTGTGCATGATGAGCACCTTCCAAACCCAACCCGAGTCGTTGGTGGTGGCCGTTGAAGATAGAACAGGGAATCACTTTGGGAACAGAAAAGAATGAGGATTCAGAGCCTGAGGGGTCTATGAGATTTGAGTACAACCCGAGCGGTTATATCACACCAACGGATCAACCTAAGCCAGAGATCGAATTGCCAGTGCAGGCAGAGATCAGTGTAGTTAGGGAAGATGAACCTAATCAAGGGCTAGATGACCTAGCAGAATTGGAAGAGGATATCGCCGACCTTCAATTCTTCAACGAACAAGACCCGGGAGACGTGACCGTCAACTGGCTCAACCTGGAAAGATCAGTAGAAGCTATGGGATGGCTCAGCGACGAGCTCGATGTTATTGAACAACCTCAGTTAGCGCAGGGACTGCCAGAAATGGAGACATCAACAGTGGCCATGATGGCCGGGAATCAGGAGCATCCGCCGGAGAGCACCGGTGATAAGAATTTTGCTCGGGATCAAAACAGTTTGAGTACAGAGGATGCTGAGCAGCAAGCTGCACTGAAACAGTTTGAACAAGAGAAGATCGAAGATCTGAAGAGAGTTAGAAAGGCCAAAGCCCCTGTGGGGACTAAATGTGCTGTGAGTACGGGAACAGAATATGCTGTGGGCACAGGAACAGTTGTAATAAAACCAGATAGTTGCTTGTTGATGGCCAACGAAATGTGGTGGGAGGACGATGACCTGTGTCTCATCCACACAAATGAAGATTAGGGGAACAACCAACCGGATGATACCTGGTATCTTGGAGAGGTGGATCACATGACCAGGAGTGGGCGGTACTTCAAGCCCCCACATCTAGATCAACCAGAGGCGTCCAGGAAGGACAGGGAGGCAGAGAAACAGAAAGAAAAGTTACTTGAAGAGGAGGCTGTGCTGAAACAGTTGAAGAAGATACAAGCAAACATCTCTATCTGGAGACTGCTTATGGCTTCAAGGGTACACAGACAAGCTGTCCTTTCTGCAATGGACAAAGCCAAACTTTCAATTGACACCACGCCTGAACAGTTGGTGGGGTTGGTTTTTCCGGGAGGAACTTCCCTGACGTTAACCTTTACTGATAAGGAACTGCCGCCTGAGGGCGCAAACCATAACAAACCACTCTACATCTCTGTGGAATGTAGAGACAAGTGGATACCGGTGGTTTTTGTCGACACAGGATCCGCCATTAACGTATGCCCGTCAAGGACAGCATATGCAATCGGGTTGAAGCCCGTGGACTTTGTACCCACTGCCCAAGTGATTCGGGCATACGACAACACCAGCAGAGAAGTGATGGAGACTGTGCAAGTTCAGACTATGATTGGTCCAGGGCAACACGATATTGACTTCCATGTCCTGGACGTTCCTGCAACCTTCAATCTACTCCTAGGGCGGCCGTGGCTGCACCATGTAAAGGCGGTTTCTTCCACCCTCCATCAGATGTTGAAGTACCCCCACGGGAAGGGGGTGGCCATTGTTTTTGGGAATTTGTCAATCCATCCGTCGCCAGAGATGTCTACGCCAGTACTGGTGATCGAACATGGCGCGGAGGATGTGTTCCTATCAGGGTTCACCCTAGCCGAGGCCCGGGTTGTATAGAACATTCTGGCTATTGATGAGGGGCTCTATGTCAGCGCACAATTAGTGTATCTCATGAACAAGTTACAGCACATCCCTGGGATGGGATTAGGGCGCAGTGGCCGGAAAGGCGCTGCAACATCGGCCGAAGTGCCGCATAACCCATACACCTTTGGTCCAGGTTATTTGCCTACCGAGGAGGAATGGGTGAGGAAAGGCAAAGAAATGGCCGGAAGGGCCAGAGCAAAGCAGATGGGAAGACATTTTAAGTTGACGCACCGACCAATTCGGGGTACGCTAAACGGACGCTTTGTTTGGAAGGGAGAGGGCTTTCCATTCTGCGGCTTCCTAGAGCCATGGTTGAATGCAGAGAGGCGGCGCTTGCTGGGATTTGAGATCTTCTTTGACTTACAATTATCTGGGGATGACGTTGCCGAGGAGCAAACACACTCGATAGTTGAGGCTAAGCGGTGTAAAGAGGAGGTTTCCGAGGAAGCAGAGTTTGAAATGGGGATAGCACTGGCTTGTCTACTTTCAAATCCTCTGATCGTACATGAGTGCTTGGGGAATGACCTCTTAGTATTCATGATTGGGAATGAAACGGCTGTAGGCCCATCTTCAAATATCTTGGATGCGTCCATTGCACCTTCCCTCGTCTGGCAGTACGAGGAAGGCTTCTTATCGAGCAGCATTGGGTCAGGTAGTGAGCCGAAATCTGATTCCACTGAGTCTGTCGGGTGGGAATCAGGTTCCAGCTCGTCTGAGTCTAAGTCCGGTATTCCTGGGAGTGATAACCCGGATGCCACGGTCCTGTCTAGGTCGTCTTTTTCTTTTTCTTTTGAGTCTGTGTAACAGAGGAAGCGGGCGACTTGGAATGATTAATGAGAATGATGCGGCTGTGGCCTTCGATTACTTTTCTGTGCCCTTAATTTATTGCTTGAATCAGGATTTTCAAAATTTTGATAAAAACGACGAGGAAGGAATTCCTCCGGTTTTGCAATATTTGCTTGATCAAGAGCAGGAGAGATTCGTTAAACCCTTGGTTGATGAAATCACCCAAATTAACGTTGGTACTGAGAAGGACCCGCGGCTGGTCCAGATTGGGTCCATGTTGTCTTCAGAGGAGCGCGAGCACTTAGTCGCTTTATTAAAAGATTTCAAAGATGTTTTCGCGTGGTCCTACAAAGACATGCTTAGAATCGATCCTGAGATTGTATAGCACTGGATCCCTCTTGACCTAGAGGCCCGACCTCTCAAACAGAAACTCAGAAGGATCCGCCCAGATTGGGCCATTAAGATCAAAGAAGTGGTCACCAAGCAAATTGACGCAGGGTTCTTGCTGGTATCTGAATACCCAACTTGGTTGGCCAACATAGTTCCAATGCTGAAAAAGGACGGCAGAATTCGGGTATGTGTGGATTTCAGGGATTTGAATAAAGCCAGTCTAAAAGACGACTTTCCACTACCACATATCGATGAGTTAGTGGACTTCACTGCAGGGCATGCGTTGCTCTCATTCATGGATGGGTTTTCTGGCTACAATCAGATATTGATGGGACCCGAAGACCAGGAAAAGACTACTTTTACCACCCCACGGGGGACCTATTGCTATAGGGTAATGCCGTTTGGGCTGAAGAATGCTGGAGCTACGTATCAACGAGCTGCGACCACAATATTGCACGACATGATCCACAAGGAGGTTGAGGTGTACGTGGACGACATGATTGTCAAGTCCAAAGAAAGAGAGGGCCACTACACTGCCTTGCAAAAGTTCTTTCAACGGATCAGAGAGTATAGGCTGCAGCTGAATCCTCAGAAGTGTACGTTTGGTGTTACAGCAGGGAAAATGCTGGGGTTCTTGATCACACAGAGAGGTATTGAGGTCGACCTTTCCAAAATCAAGGCCATCTTAGAAATGCCACCACCAAGGACTGAAAAGGAGGTGTGAGGCTTTTTGGGTAAAGTGCAATTCATAAGAGGGTTTATTTCTAAATTAACCTTGACTTGTGAACCACTCTTTGGTCTCCTAAAGAAAGGAACGAAGTTCCAATGGGATGGCTGATGCCAAACAGCTTTCGAGCAGATCAAACAATACTTACAGAACCCACCTGTGTTGTCACTGCCTGAGCCTGGGAAACCGTTGATTCTGTATCTTTCAGCGACTGAAACTACAATGGGCTGCATGCTTGCACAAGAGTTTGAGGACAAAGTGGAGAGAGCTATCTACTACCTAAGCAAGAAAATGATAGAGTATGAGACCCGCTACACTCTGTTGGAGAAGGCTTGCTTGGCCTTGGTATGAGCTACCAAGAAGCTGCAGCACTACCTGTTAGCTCACTCCGTAACGCTGGTTTCAAGATTAGATCCCATCAAATATATTTTTGAGAAACCAGCGCTGACGGTTAGGCTAGCTTATTGGTTGCTTCTGCTTTCCGAATTCGATCTGAAATATGTGACGCGCAAGTCAGTAAAAGGAAGAGTGGTAGTAGAATTCCTAGCCGATCACCCAGTTGAAGGGGATGAAGCAGTTGAGTACCTATTCCCAGACGAGGCCATCCTGCATGTCGAAGACAAAACTTAGACGATGTACTTTGACGGAGCGTCAAACCAATATGGGTATGGGATAGGGGTGTTGCTGATAGCACCCGACAATTGCCGTATACCCCTAGCATTCAAACTCCGGTTCAAAGTATTGAACAATGAAGCAAAGTATGAGGCATGTATTGCCAGTTTAGAAGCCACCCTAGAACTAGGGGAAAATGGTTGGACGTCATCAAGGACTCGAACCTTGTTGTATCTCAAGCTAAAGGAGATTGGAAAGTCAAAGAAGAAAAGATGAAAATATCACCAAGCCTTAGACATGCTAATTCCTCGGTTTGAGAAGCTGAATTTCACCCATCTGTTAAGAGAAAACAACAGGTTCGCAGATTCACTAGCAACTATATCTTCCATGATAGACATCCCTTTCGGAGTCCGGATGAGTCCGATCATCATCGAACAGAAGTTTGTGCCAGCCTACGAGCTGCTTGCTGCCATAGATGAAATACAAGACGAGAATCCTTGGTATTACGATGTCTGGAACTTCTTGAAAAAGGAAGCGTATCCACTAGGAGCAAACGCTAAGAATAAGAGGGCAATTCAAAGAATGGCTTCTCAGTTCATTGTCTGCGGGGGAAAATTGTACAAGAGAGGTCATCTGGGAATGCATAAGCTGTGTGTTGATGTCGAAGAATCGAAGCGCCTGATGAAGGCCATCCATGGAGGAGAGTGCGGAGTGCACATGAACGGGGTGATGCTAGCCCAGAAGATCCTTAGACAGGGCTACTACTGGTCCACCACGGAGGAGGATTGTATTGGTTTTGTTCGGCGATGCCACAAACGTCAGATCTATGCAAATCGCATGAACATTCCACCGTCAAGGCTGTACAACATGACTTCGCCGTGGCCATTTTCAGTCTGGGGGATTGATGTGATTGGAGCTGTCACTCCAAAAGGGTCCAACGGGCATGAGTACATTTTAGTAGCAATAGACTACTTCACAAAGTGGGTTGAGGCCCAATCTTACGCGGTGCTGAAGGCTTCGCATGTTGCAAAGTTCATCAGGAACAACGTCATCTGCTGTTATGGGGTTCCGAATGAGATCATTTCAGATAATGGCTCCCACTTCAAGAAGGAAGTGATCGACTTGTTGGACAAATACAACGTGGCTTTTCACAAGTCATCCACATATCGGCCGCAGACCAACGGGGCAGTTGAGGCCGCCAACAATAACATCAAACACATTTTGCAGAAAATGGTGGAAACCTACCGGACTGGCTAGATAAGTTGCCATTTGCTCTGTGGGGCTACCGGACGTCAATTCGGACTTCCACTGGGGCGACTCCGTATTCATTGGTGTATGGGATGGAAGCTATCTTGCCTATTGAGATTGAGGTTCCGTCGTTACGGGTACTGGCTGAGTGTCAGATAGCTGAGGCAGATTGGCAGCAGAGCAGGTTCAAAGAACTCATGCTGTTTGATGAGAGAAGATTGAAAGCACTGTACCATGTTCAAGGTTATCAACGAAGAGTTGCCAGAGCTTTCAACAAGAAAGTTAAGTCCAGGAACTTAAAAAAAGGAGATTTGGTGCTCAAAGACAATCAAGCTCTCATCCACGATCCTAGGGGCAAGTTCAGACCCAATTGGACTGGCCCTTACATCATCAAGTCTATCTGGTCGGGCGGAGCTGTCATTCTTATGGACCTAGATGGCCTAGAGTTCTCCCAACCGATCAACATGGACAAGTTGAAGAAATATTATCCCTGAGTGGCTCGCTAGGCCGAAAACCCAAAAGGGCGACCTAGGCAAAAGTTAGAGCACAGAAAATTTAAAATTATAAAAACTGAGCTCGCAAGGTTGAAAACCCGCAAAGGGCGGCCTTGGAAAAAGTTAGAGTGCAAAAGGAGAGTGTAAATACTTGAGTGAACCCAAGCCGAACTACGTAAGGCCGGATTCCCATTTTTGGGATACGTAGGCAACTTCATCATGAAGTCTAGCCATAAACACTTCCCCGATCAGCTTTGTCCATTTGATCATCTCGGTCATCTTTGTCTATTCTACATTCGAGAGCTCGGTTGTGATCTCCGGTGCAGTGCTATACAGACTAGGGGCAACTTTCCAGTTGCCGGAATCCAGGGTTAACTTTCCAGTTGCCGGAATCCGGGGTTGTGCATCTCAGTGACAGATCTCAGGCGTGTCCAATTCTGATTTATATCGAAAATAGTTTTGCCAAGTTTTAATAAAAGTTGATTTTGCTCAAATTAATCTTTTTAAAACTTAGACCATTTTTGGACCAAACGGGAAATTTTTAGTACCCACAATCTTCAATTTTATTGATTTCCATACAGAGTTTTCATACTCTTGAATACAAATTGAAGTTGCTTTTCATTACATTCATAAATAAAGCTTGAAATTCATGATTAAAGCAATAAATTCGGGGCACAGATAACTCAGGTGTTCTTGCGCCCCCTCCCAGAGCTGTTTGAGGCCTTTGACGCCAAAGTGGGCCCAACCTATGCCTCTTTATTGAGCCAATCTATGCACTCGTCAGAGAGGGTGTAATTAAAAGTGGGAGTGGGGGCCAGAAACTCTCTATTCCTCCATGCCGTGGCATACCGAGCAAGCTGTGTGCCTCTGATTGGAAATGCAGTAGGGTACTCTATCCCCTCCTCTGGGCAAATCTGATCATGTCCGAATTGACGCTGGAACCGGAAAGGAAAATAGAACACACAGTGTGTCATCCCAATCAGTTGGATCCCAGGCTGGCGAGTCATGCTGTAGCTCATCGCCGGCAGATTGAGCCAAGGGCACCGCCAAGCAATGCGGTCTACAGACAAGTTGCACATCCATTCAAACCACCATCCCTCATCAAGGGCATCGACTAAATGTCGTCGGAAGAAATAGCCGCGAACTGAGTATGCTGGGCAGGAGTCTACAACCTGCAATTTGTCCATCAACCACACCTGGGGAGGGATGAAAAATGAGAGATTAAAGAATAGAGTGGTGTACGATGAGAGAAAATTAAGAAAAAGGGTTTTGAGAGAAAAACTAAGCCTGAGGGCCGAGTGATGTGAGCAACATATGAGAGATGGGGTGGGAAACATTACCTGCAACAGTAGTGGACTCCGCACGAATCTAGTCGTCTCTTGCCAGCAGAAAGCATCCAATCCCATCAATGTCTCAGCCAATGTCATGGCGATGCAGCTCTTGCCCTCTCTTAAGCCCTGGGCAACTTCAATTGAACGAGTGCTAAACCCACCAGAGCCTGGGGCTAGCAAGATGAAATAATATGCACAAGCAAAGCGCATGTCACCGATGACCCTACTAGTCATGGTCGTCGTGGTCACCAGCGTCAGAAAACCGACGAATCAAGCTGGGGATATCCAGCACTCCATCGCGAGTCAATGACCGAGCGTCATGCAAAGTGAGTCCACACATCCCTCTTAAGGCTTGGACGTGGCCAAAGCGGAATTGTGGCAAAATTTCTTCATTACGTTCGGATTCCATCAAAACTTGGAAGTCTTCGAAAGTAGGACATATCTCTTGCCCGCCGAAGCAAACGACATGTGTTATTGGATTCCAAAACCTTGCCGCGGTATAAAGGAAAGGAAAACGCGGCGGAGTGCGACTCAACGTGAATAGTGCATTTATGCCAAAGCCCCGAAAATTCAACCTTTTCGAGCTGTCTAAGGAAGCAATCCAATTTGTGAGATTTTGGACAAGAAAAGCCTCCATTTTGGTGCAAAACTGAGTTAGAATGAGGGAACCACGAAGCTGGAACCTTTATGGAGGATAAGGCACTGTTTGGAGGACAAGTGTCACAAAATTGGAGGTCCCCAGGATAAGTGGTCGGCCGACCACTTTTTCTGGTCAGCCAGCTACTTTTTTGGGTTCCAGACAGAAAAACTGGTCGGCATGCTCTAAAAGTGGTCGGCCATGTGCAAAAAAGCTGGTTTCTAGCTGTTTCTTGTCTCTAGAAGGGAGTCTCTAGCTTTCCTGTGTGCTGAGAGTATTGAAGGTACAAGTTTACCTCTGTTTCAGGTGCATTTTGTCGATTTGTTTGTCTCAAAATGCCTTCGCTCTTCGAGTTGTTAAGTTTTACTTATCAAATTGTTACTCTTTGCTTATCGAGTTGTTGCTCGTTACTTATCGAGTTGTAAACTTGCTAAGGTTTTGTTTTTTTAGTGAGTTAATTTGTTTAGTTTGTTGCGTCGGTTCACTACCTGACTTGGTAATACACAGGGTTGAATCTCCATTCAAATTCATTTTTGTGCAAAATGGTGCAATGCGATGCGATACTAAGAATACAAGTACAACACTTTTTTTTTGAACAAAAAGTCGTTTTCATTCCATCATAGCTTCTTTTTTTACAACATTTTACAAAAGGGTACAAGTTTTGAAGAAAATAAAACTGTCTAAGCTGTACAATGTGCTACAACTACATGTAAAAAGAAGCATAAAGCAGGACCATCTACATCAGTGCTAACAAGCTCAAGACCGAGAGGCCCTCTTCCTTCTCTTCGGCTGAACAGTCTCCGCGCCAGCGCCGCCAGCGCCCCCGTTTGAATCGGAGTCACCACCCTCGGAAACCTCCTTGGTGTCACCTCCATCCTCAGAACCTGAACCGGAGTAATCATCCCTACCTGCAGATGTCTCTGATTGTGGATGTGCTAACTTCTCCTCGCTAGACTCCTCCTCATATCTGGCAGGTGCTCTGCGCCCACCTCGACAGCGAGTCGATGCTCCTCTCCTAGCTACTCGAGAAGGCTGCGATGGCCCGGGCGGTATAGGTGCGACCTAAAAAGACAGTTTAGGGTACATAAGCCAGAGTATGTATATCAGATGCAAGAATGATGTATAGAATGAGTGCATGCAGATATACTATGTGAATGCGGTGTGACAGATGTGCTCTACACATGTAGTAACCAGTATGGTGAAATGTTCAGTTTTGCATGTCATCAGAAGTATGATAAGTACAAGAAGACTGGAAAATACCAGAATGCTGTAGGAGTGCAACAGTGTCTCTCTCCTAAGACCATGCCCTTGAGCGAGGCCACCACTCCGAGCAACCCATCAGTGTACTCTCTGGGAGGCTACAGACGCAAGTTCAAGTCATCAGTAAATGAATGAATATCTAAATATCTGAGTGATAAATGAAAACTGTGAAGCATACTGGTGGTGAGTCAGGGTCACTGACATATCGGTGATCTGGCCTCGGAGGCTCTAGCGGGATCTGGTATGGTGTCCCATACTCCCAACCTGTCAACCCGGTCGGAAGATCTGACCATCCGGCATACTAGCAAGTAGAGGGCATCCATCCAACCCCATCCCTCGATGTACCAGCTCCGCTGGTCGAAGGAATGTCTTTACCTCGGGCGCGACTCGAGCAAGGCACGTCAATAGCCCTCTTCCTAGAGGCACGAACATCTGACAGTGGGGGCATCAAATAAGTATGGCGATATGTCGCATAGTCTCTCTCCTCCAGGAAAAGGACCGCGTCAATACCCAGCATGAGGTCCTCCGTCTTCCGGGGTGTGAGATCCCTTGAAGACCACATTTCCGATGGAGGCAATGAGGGGACATCCTGATCAGAGTTCCCCATCGTCTGGCGCATGAAGCTCTCTCTGAGGAACCACGCTCTGCCAACCGGTCCCTCAAGCATAACCCTGTATCGCGAAGCGCCCCATGCCCCAGGGAACAGAAACCTTGGCATGGCTATCCAAGGCTTCCAGTTAACCTGAGGGTAGCAAGTGCATGAGCTAATTAGATGTCATGAATATGCGAGATGAATCAAAACTGAAAACATGAAAAACTGAGAGTTCTAGATTACCTCCGTTGTCCGTACAGTATCGAAGAACTGTCGGAGGAAGAGCAAAGTCTGCCGGGGCCTCGCTTGGCACCGACCCTCAAATCTGCGCGAGTAGGGGATCTCTAGGGGTACCTCAACCTCGAGCTCCGGAGCCAGCGTCGGGAAATATGCAAAAACCCACAGCTGTAAAAGGGAAAACAGTGGCCGTCAGAATACAGAATGCTGAGTGCAGAATGCTTTGTGCAGTATATAGAATGTACATAGAATACAGAATGCTGAATGTAGAATGCTGTGTGCAGTATATAGAATGTACAGAGAATACAGAATGCTGAGTGCAGAATGCTATGTGCAATATACAAAATGTACAGAGAATACAGAATGCTGAGTGCAGAATGCTGTGTGCAGTATACAGAATGTATAGAGAATATAGAATGCTGAGTGCAGAATGCTGTGTGCAGTATACAGAATGTACAGAGAATGCAGAGTGCTGAGTGTGAAACGCGAAATATAGAATGTAATGTGTGCCGTGTGCAGTGTACAGATAATAAAAAAAAAAACAGAACTGTAAATCAAGAGGGCAGAATGTACCTCCCAGGCTCGCCAGTAGCCTCCAACTATAGTCCCCCGCTTGCGGGAGGTCGCGCTCATGTAGCAGTAAAGGGTAGCGAGGGCAGCGCCACCCCAATTAAAGCACCAGACCTGTGGTAGGTCCACTAGAGCACTCAGCAGATAAAGTCCAACTGTGTTCCCCCTGTCGGAGAATAGTGTGGTCCCGAAAAGGAACATAAAAAATCCCCAGGCATACTGATGTATAGTCTCAATCGTCTGGGGCATAGTCCTCCGGTAATGTTCAACGAACCAGGTGTACCTGACTCTACCTGATGATCTATCGATTGGTGGACGGTCTCCGAGCAGGTAGATCCAAGCGGCCTCCCACTCACCCATGTCTGTGCCGCATGGGATCGACCAGCCTCCCACATCAAGGCCCGTCAGCATAGAGAAATCAAATGGGGTCATCGTCATATCCCCAGTGGCCGAAAAATGGAAGGAGTTGGTGGTGTCCCACCATCTCTCTACAAGTGCGCCCAGGAGGGCTCTGCTCGCCGAATGACGTGACAATTGCGCACAGAGTGGGCCGAACCCTCCCTCGTCCACAATACGTTGGACAGTATCCGGGAGCTTCGCATACCACTCCCTCGCGAGGACGGACCCATAACCTCGTGTAAAACGGGAAGATACCTGCATTCAGAATGAACAGATGTATTCAGTTTCAGAAATGAAAATGTATGAGCTGTGGTTTCAGATTGAAATTTATGGGCTGCGTGCAGATGAAAATGTGTGAGCTACGTGTTCACCCCAAAACTTTGAGCTGCATGTTCAAATTATAATGCATGAGCTGCGCGTTCAGATTTGAAAAATATGTGAGCTGCGTGTTCAACCCAAAACTTTGAGCTGCGTGTTCAAATTCAAATGCATGAGCTGCGTGTTGACCCCAAAAGTTTGAGCTACGTGTTCAAATTCAAATGCATGAGCTGCGTGTTCAGATTTGAAAAATATGTGGGCTGCGTGTTCACCAAAACATTTGAGCTGCGTGTTCAAAATTTCAAAATTTCAAAAGATGTGGGCTGCGTGTTCACCAAAACATTTGAGCTGCGTGTTCAAAATTTCAAAAGATGTGGGCTGCGTGTTCACCAAAACATTTGAGCTGCGTGTTCAAAATTTCAAAATTTCAAAAGATGTGGGCTGCGTGTTCACCAAAACTTTGAGCTGCGTGTTCAAATTCAAATGCATGAGCTGCGTGCTCAGATTTGAAAATTTGTGGGCTGCATGTTCACAACAACTAAAAGTTTGAGCTGCGTGTTCAAACTTCAAAATTTGTAGGCTGCGTGTTCACAACAACAAAAGTTTGAGCTGCGTATTTAGACTTCAAAATTTGTGGGTTGCGTGTTCACAACAACAAAAGTTTGGGCTGCGTGTTCAAACTTCAAAAAAAATTGTGGGCTTCACAATCAAAACTTCGAGCTGCATGTTCAGAAATTTAAAAGTTCGAGCTGTGTGTTCAAAATGCAAAAGTGTGCTATGTTATGAGTTGTGTGCCAACTAAACAGAATGTTGTGTTATGGACTGAGTGTTCAGATTGAGCGGTGTTATATGCTGTGTGCCAAAATGTGTTGTGTGCCCAAATATGCTGTGTGCCCAAATGAGCTGTGTGCCCAAATATGCTGTGCGCCAAGTCAGCAGAATGCTATGTACGAACTGTGTGTTCAGAATGACTGAAGTACTGTATATGAGAATATGTTCATGATGAGCAGACAAAATACATTGCAGAACATGTGAAAATGTAGTATGTACCTCATGCACGTGATGAGAAAGATGGGACTCCGGCTCCGGCAGTAGTAGGTCTTCAGGTGCCCGCTGCGCGAAGTCCGTGAAGTGATAGAAGGTGCAAGGAGGTAGAATGTGCTCCTGCGGGTCGTACTCCTCTGGATCGAATGGTCGTATCCTCAAAGGCAACGGTATGATGTCGGGTTCGTCCTCCGCGTACGGAAAGTCTCCGCCATACGGAATATCGTCGGCCATCTGAATAAATCTGCAAAAGATGCGGAAATGAGCAAAATAAGCCAAAATCGCAAAAAGTCAACAAAAGTCAACTCTCGGGAAGAAAAAGTCAACAAAAGTCAACGCCTAAGAAAAGGTGCCAAACTTTGAGACAAACATACCTCAAGTGGTGAAAATGGAGAAAGAGACTCCGAAAACAAATTCTAATCAGTTCAAATAAAAGGAAATTGAAAGTTTTCGCGAAACAACTTCACGTGGGGCGTTGGAAAATGCGTACAAAGTGCAGATTTGAGAGAAAAAAGGGTCTAGGGAGCAAGAAGGATGTATTTTGGCCTTGAAGGTGTGATACCAACTGATTTGGAGTGGTGTACTTAAAGAGCCGAAGCTTAAAAGACCAAACTGCCCCGAAGTTTCAAAAACTGGTCGGCCAGCCAGTTTTTCTGGTCGGCCGACCACTTTGGTGAGCAACAACTGGTCAGCCAACTTTATAATTGGTCGGCCAGCTTCCTTAATGATCTTCAGAGCTCCATTGTTCTCCCTGTGTGTTTTGGTGGTGATTGGAGTCCCCGGTTCTCGAGAAAGTGCAAGAAAAGTACACTTTTCGGCTCGAAAATGTCCCCGCGGACATCCGATTCAAGTCTTCGATGTATGGCTCATCGTCACTTGTCCAAAGAGCGAGGTGTATCCTTTTTTAAGTATATTACGACCCTTCCGAGAGGTAAATCAGAGGTTATTGCTGAATTACGCTTGTTAAAGCCTACGTTTCCTCTTTCGGCATTTCCTTTCAAACATACATCTGAAGTTGCGCATTTCTTTCGCATTCTGTTGCACTTTTCGCACGCGTTGTCGCGCATGTTTTACCTGCATTGTTATGCACACCACTTGTGGCTTTGTTACACACTCACTACTTATGTTGGCGCGCTCGTTTCGGTTGCATTGTTTTGCATCCATACCGCATTGTTATGCGTCACACTTAGGTTGCATTGTCATGCATCCCTCGACTTGCGTTATCACGCACTTTTCACTTGCATTGCTATGCATATTTCTAACAATATTGTACCTGTTGAGTTTCTCTCTTTTGCAGGCACAATATTGTATGTACGGTTCATTTGAAACTGGCGCGACCAGACGAACCGGACAGGTATTGTATGTACTTCGCGTGAGACGTGATGAGAATTGTATAATTCTCTTACATCCTTTCTGCATGTAATGTAGTTTGTTTTGTATTCACCTGCTTAAAACTGTTGCATTTATTTTGCATAATTGCTTCGTTACAGCTTTCTTTGCATGATCATAAGTTATTTTTGGCTTTGTGCATATGTCCCTTGCATTTTGCCCCTGCCTGCAGGCACATTTCTTTGTTATCTTGCCTGTTTGTCTAAGTCTTCGGTCTTGTCAAAAATGAGTCATCTCTGGGCTTTGACATTCACTCCCGTCACTTATGACTTTCGAGTTCTGTCAAAGAGGGGCAACTGTGGACACCCCATTTTTTACCGACCTTAAGACTCAGACATCATCGATTGAGCGCTCGGTGATGGTGCATGTTATGCTCGTTCTGAGGTTTCGGAGTTTTGGTCGAGAGCCTAGCCTTCAAGCCTCGGAACTCTTTGTGCTTTGGCTCGGTTTGCGGACCAAGTCTTGTTTTCCCTTCCTGGAGGGAAGGAGTGGTCTTGTAGACCATCTCTCTGTGGTCGTAGACTACTTTTTGTGGTCGTAGGCCACTTTTCCCGTTTGGAGATTAGTTTTCGATTTTTGGAGCCTTTGGCCGCGCTCCTTGTCTCGGGACTGCTTAACATTCTCTGTTTGGCGTGGTTTTTGAACCACACCTTGTTGCCTCAGCCTAGAGGAACACTGTGGTCCGGGAGACCACTTTTGTGGTTGCATACCACTTTTGATGCTCGTCAGCTAGTTTTCGAGACTTTTGGCCGCGTGTTTTGCCTCCCGATTTCTCGTCTTGCATCTGCTTTGGTTTGTTTTTGGTACAAACCTTGTTTTTCTTGTTTGGAAGGTGGTACAAGGGTGGGAGACCAGTATTTCTCCTTGGAGACCACTTTTCCTTTCTCCATCTAGTTTTCTTGTCAGATAACTGGCTTTCTTGGTCTTTGGACCATCTTTTCTGGTCGGCCACCATACCACCACCTTGCATTTAGTGTGTTGACCTCTCCCACCTATGGCCGACCAGTTTTTGCTCTGGTTGACCACATAAAGTGGTCGGCCAACCACTTAAACTAGCAGGCCGACCACTTCAAGTGGTCGGCTGCTTTTTAGCACCTTTTTGGAGATAGTTTCCTCCATTATGGCCATCCTCCATACACGTGTATGGAGGGGTTTGTTTGAAGCTTAGCTTCTCCAAGAAGCTTTGGCTTTCCTCTTCTATAAGAGGGAAGCTCCTCCTCCCTCCTCCAAGGTCAGAAAAACTAGCTGAGGAGGATAGATATAGCCTTGTATCTATATTTCTTTGTTTCTTCATTTTTGTGCATCAAAAGTGTAAATTTGTCTTACTTTAACACACAAACACACACTCAAACACCTTGCTTGTAGTGCTGAGGTGCTAAGGGGTTGTTTTTGGTGTTCTGGGACTGGTTTAAGCTCATAAAACTTGCTGAAGTTGCAGCCTTGAAGCGGTTCTACAAGGGTGAGTTTTTAAGCCTTAAACCCCCCTTTCTTGCTTAAGCTTTTAGCCCTTCTTGCACACATTTTTAAGCTTACCTCTTAACTGATAATTTTTTTTTTTTTTTTGCATGCTTAAAAAGTTTGTTTAAGATCACTTTTGTGTTTGGGGTTGTTTACCCCCTCTTAGGCCTTGTTTGGCCTTATTTTTGAGCCTTTTTTGTGAGCTTCGGGACCACCTTGTTTTTCCCTTCACACAACTAAAATCCAGAGGTATTTCAGTGGTGGGGATGGTGTTTTAAGGTCCTAAGAAGGAGAGGGCCATCCCCTCTCCTTGCATCTTCAATACATGCCTTAATATGCCTCATGTTTGAGCACCTTTGTTAAGTGTTTGTTGACCATGTCTTAGCTTGTATTTCTGGCTATTTTTCTGAGGCATGCTACTATTTTTACTTGCTTTGGTCACTCCATGCATGGTTCACACACTTGTAGTGTAAATCACACAATCTAGTCTTGTATGCCTCATGCTTGAGCATGTGTTTCTAGCTTGTTTTGGAGCCATCTCAATAGGTTTTTAGTGTTTTTTTAACATTCCTTAGATCTGTTTTGGGTTGGTTTGGTTGGCTCTTGCATGCCTTATACACTTGTAGTGTAAACAACACACACTAGCTTTGTATGCTTCATGAAGTAGCATCTCATTCTAGCCTATGTTGTGTCCATTTCAGCATGTTTTTGGGCTTGTTTTACCATGTCATACATCTGTTTTGGGTTGGTTTGGTTAGCCTTGGCATGCTCCTTGTACTTGTAGTGCAATCCCCTTAAAGTAGCCTAACATGCATCATGTTGTGACATGTCATTCTAGCATGCTTTTGGCTTAACTTCAAGAAGACTTTGTTCATGTTTTAACATGTCTAAGGTCTAATTTTGGTTGTATTGGTCATCCATGACTTGCTTTGTGTAGCTATAGTGCAATCTAGCTTTTTAGCCTTATGTGTTGAACCCACTAGCATGCATTGCTTGGCCTACTTTAGTGCTTTGGAATCACTTGTCATATGATTTCAGTCCATGTTTCATGGCCATACATTCGCATTTATCACTCATTCAATGCGTTGGAGGGTTTCCCCCTTTATGTCTTAACATGAACCATTGCGTATGCCTTCATGCCCTTGCTTGCGAGCCACCATCTCAGTGTGTTTTTGGGGTTATTATGCCACGATATAACTCTGATTTTCATTGCTTAAGTCATTCCATGCTTGGTCTTAATAGGTGTAGTGTAATCCACCCTATTTACCTTGTATGAATCATGTCTTATGCCCTTCATGCTAGCACATTTTGGCTTATTTCCATGCATGGTTTAGACTCATTTTAACATGTTCTAGGACTGTTTTGGATTGCCTTAATCTCATGCTTCATGCTTTGTATACTTGTAGTACAAATGCTCTTGTTTGCCTTAAGCTTTGAGCATCATTGCATGCTTCATTTGTGTTGTGTACATGATTTGGCATCATCTAACATGACATTTTAGAGCTTATAGCATTGTCATGTTCCCACTTCGTTCATGCTTTGAATGTATTTAAGTGTTGTCCATGTTTGCCTAGCTTATGGCTTAGCTTGTATGCTTGCATGCCTAGGCCTTCGGGCCCTTATCTCAGCATGTTTAGGTCCTTATTTTGACCTATTTAAGCTCTAACCATGCTTAGTTCATGCATTTGTGCCATGTATTGCATGCCTCCTTTGTGTTGCTCTTTGCTAGCTTTCATGCCTTAGGACCCTAGCATGCTTTACTTATGTTGTTTGAATGATTTGGCATCATTTCTTGCTTCATTTCAGTGCACTTAGTGTTGTTACACTTCCACTTTTGTCACTCATTGAGCACTCTTGAGAGTTGTGCTCTTTGGCCTCTTTGATGGCCAATGCATTGTGCATGCATGTCTTGCTTTATGTGCCTTCATTTCATCACTAATGGCCACTAATTTGGGCATGGCTGAGGCCTACCCTTTTTGGTTTAAGTCCATCTAGCATTACGTATGCCATGTTGTTTGAATGCTTAAATTACATCGCATTATGCATGCCATGTTTATCACATTGTGTATGCCATATACTTTGCATTGTGTATGCTTAGATCATATTCCATTGAATATGACATGTTTATTTGCATTGAGCATGCCATGCTTGGTATATGACATAAGTTGCCCTTGTTGCATTGCATTGTGCATGCATCCATTACATTATCCTTAGGCCACGTTTGTTTGGCTCTTTGGGAGGGGGGATTGGATTAGCAATCCGTGGGACCCACCAAACCCTTGTTTGTTTACACTACAATGTGATAGGATTAGCAGTGAAGGGGGCTTAGTAATCCCCCCCTGTAGGGGGATTAGCTTGGGTGAATTTTAGGTGGGATTAGGAAAATAGTGAGGGGATTGAGTCTATTTTATATAAAAAAAATTGTTTTTAATTTCATTTTTTTTTACCAAGTGCACTTATTTACTTTAATATTTGTTTTAATTTTTTTTAATATAGAAATAATTTATTTATTTATTTTATATAAAAATAATTTAACAATCCCATCACTAATTATCTCCCACACTATCATCAAAACAAACACACTTTTACTTAATCCTCTCACTAACAATCCACACATTAACAATCCCTTCACTAACAATCCCTTCACTAACAATCCCATCCAACCTAATCCGCCAAACAAACGTGGCCTTAGAACCTTATGAATGCCTTGCATTGAGTAGGCCATCTAGTTCTTAGCATTTAGCATTGTGTATGCTAGTTGTTACATGCTTTAACATTGTGCATGCCATTAGCCTTGTTAGGTTGTTCATATTGCATTGCATGTTTGCATGCTTAAGTCATATAGCATACTTGCATGCTGGAGTCGCATTGTGTATGCCATACTTGTTTGCATTGTGTTTGGAGTAGGTGTTAGTCCAAACACGGGAAACGAGGGACGTTTCATACTTAAAGTGATAAAACGTGCCTTAATTCCCCGTCGCCGACGCTCTTGATCATCCATGATAGAGTTTTAGGCTTTTTGTGTTTACTTGTGCATTCATTTTCATATTGCATTGTGCAACTTCGCCTCTCGGCCATCATGCATGAAAATGCACGATTAGTGGCCCGAGGGTCGAGAACCCACACTCCCTTGAGTTCATGTCATGATAGGGAGGGTTGTTGTGCACACATATCTTGCAAATACATTGCATGCCCTTTCTTGCTCTCTGTTGCAGCAAATTGCAGTTCAGCAGCAACAACTGGTCAGCAAGCCAGAAAAAGTAGCTGGCCGACCACTTTTCTTGGTTTTCAACAGGTCGGCAAGGGTCTGGAGAGACCAATAGTGGTTGGCCACCCTCCCACTGGATTCCCAAGGTGAATTTTCAGCTTTCTGAAGCTTGGTGCAAGTTTCTGAGAACAAATGAAAACAGAGGCAAATCGGGGCATCGCATTGGATTTCCGAACGAGGCGACCAAGCATGCATCCAGTCTTCTCCCTCTGAGAACCTCCTGCTGTTATTGCTTTCCTTAGCTGCCATGCTTAGATAGCTAGGTTTTGCTTTGGTTTGTCCCTTTAATAGTTAATGCGTTAGCTTTTCAATTCGTTTTGTAATAATTAGTTAACTAGGATTAGTTAATTAATTTGTTGTGTAATAATTAGTTTAATTAGCTTAGATTAGCTAGTTAGCTCTTTATTCGGTCTCTCCCTCGAGAGAGCCAATTGTTGTAATAAGCGTGCGTGTGTGTGATGCATGTCTTCCAATCTCCATTTCTTTCTCCCTTTTACTTAACCGCTTACGATGGTTAGTTTTAGGGCACGTTTCATTTAGCATACCTTATGCCTGCATGCGTACATCCATTCATCTGTATTGCATGTACCGGGCTTGGCGCATCATACTAACTGCATTGTATTTCAATTCCTATTTGAATACATGTACCGAGTTGCATCTCACATGCCATTCTTAGGATAACCGAGCCTATCTTAATTGCATTTTCGCATGTGTTGCATTAGCCATCTTAACATGAACTAGGATCATGCATGATTTCTAACTAGTTCTTTGTTTTGGCTCAGAGTACACTGTGAGTGTTTACGCTTTAGCATACTGCATGTGTATTAATGTTGCCATGAAAGCATGTTTGCCATGAGGCTATTTGCTTATGTGATATAACTGCCTAAATACCTGTGGGTGAAGGTTGGATTACTTGAATTGGGACAATTCATCGAAATCCGCATTTTAGCCTACTTGCGAGTAGCAAATTTCAAACCATTTTCCAAACAAACGGATATGCAATGCTTTGTTCCCAAATTAGGCGATCTAGTCTATACTTGTTTTGCTGTGCGCATCACATAGTAAGTCTAGCTAATTAACCGGAATAAGAACGCATGTGTTTTCAAAAACTCGATATCATGCTTAGTAAAGGCCGATCTTTGATCGGGCGAGCAGGGGTGCTCATTAAATGACCTTCCCCAATCGTACCCAAGTTCCTGAGCCGAGGCAACTTTGGTAATGACAGACACGTGGCCTTAGGCACAAGTCAGGGTTTCCTAAATTCTCCCAAATAAAATATTTTGGTGGCAACTCTGTATCTGGCAAAGCAGTCCATGTTTGGCACTTCTTTCTAAAAATCTATTGTCCAAAACGATTTGCTGGATTTGGACTCTTTGGTGATTTATCAATCTCACATCGCACATTGCGAGATCAGATTAAGAACCGTGACATTTGAGTCCGAACTGTAGTAGCTAGAGAGCAAACGAATTTCGCGCCTTCGCAGAAGCGCAGAGTTCGGGGGCCCTCAGGAGCGCGTCTACAAAACCACATAACTCTTGGATCAAAAGGAAGCCCTTGACAAGATCTACAATCTTTCTCAAATGACCAAGGTGAAAAGATCACTCTAAGTGAGTAGATCTAGAGATCTAAGTGAAAAAAGTTTGAGTTTAGAGAGAGAGAAGAGAACTCACAGTGTAGAGAGAGAGAGAGAGAGAAAAGAGGAGGAAAAGTGAAATGAATATATGTTTGAAGCCTAAACAGAGCAGAAGCAGTGGCAAAACAAAGGCATTTTCTGCAAACAGAACAGTTCTGGCAGCAAAATAGAGGCATTTCCGGGAGGATGATCGTATTGGCATGCATGGTTCTTTAACCGCCACTCGGGTTTAATTAGTGTTAAATTAATTAGTGAGTTACTTCCCTAGAATTTTGTAATAGCTTAGTTAATTAATCTTATGTTGTAATTAAGTAGTTAATTTTAATATGTAATAATTAGCTAGTGTAGTTAATTTATTTCCATTTGGTTTGTAATAGCTAGTTAATTAGCTTAAATTAGTTAGGACATTTATTCGGACCCTCCTGTGCTAGGGCAAAAGTGTAATAATGTGTATGTCTTCCAACCTCACGTCTTTCTTCCTTTTATTTACCCGCTTATGATAGATAGCATAGAGCATCATGTTTTAATTAGCATTTTCCATGACTTGCATCCATTCGTTTGCATGCATAAGGGTTCGACTCATTATACTAGTCAATGTCAATTTCAAAATTCCTTAGTTGAATGCGTGTTCTACGGATGTCTTGAATTGACTCACTCTCCTTGTTGGTTCGGTTGCTCTAGGAATAATCCCTCTGTTAAATGCACTCTCAATCTGAACCCCTAATTCATGCAAATTTTTGAAAGTGAATAGTGGAGCGACTATTAACTTTTCTAACATATCAGGCTCAAGGTTCTGCACCACTATCCGCACTTGGTCCCTCTCTAGAGATTAAACCATTAAGCACAAGGTAATCTCTGAAGCTTAAACAACGCTCATTTTAAAGCAACTCTCAAAACAAACAAAATGCCAAGAAAAGAGGGGGAGTGCAGAGGCGACTAGAGGTGAACATAAGTATGTAAAGCACTAAATAAATACTATAAACTCAAATAGGTTGGTGTCTAATGCCTAAAACACCAAACCTGTGAGGACTATTACACTACAAACATGCTATACAAAGCATAAATGAAACTAGCAACCTAAAATAGTCCTATAACTGTCAAAAATAGCACTGAAATTCATATGGAAAAGTTTGAAAAAGCTAGCTACAATATTGAGGAAATTGAGAGAGTAAACAAGCATAAGGAGGGAAGGCTAACCCTTTCACTTTTGGGACTTCAAAACAACATTTTTAGCCTCTGAAAATCTCTGAAAATCAGTGGTAAAAAGTTGAAAAAAAGTTGATGAAGAGATGGAAAACACAAGGGGGAAGGCTCAGGAGACATGGTATAAAGAAGGGTGATTAACCCCTCTAAATAGCCCAAAAACAGTAAGAAAAGATAGAAAAAAAGTAGTGCAAAGGAGCTACTAGTTATACCTCTTGAAGAGGAGTGACACTTTTGTTCACAAAACAACAAGTTCTCATTCTCAAGGGCTGAGATTTGGGCTCAAGAACCTCAGGAAGAAGAGCCCAATTTTTGGTTTAGGAAGTGAGAGAGTGTGTAGGTTGCAAGATAGAGAGAGAGAGAGTGCTATGCAAGTTTTGAAGTCTTTGGAATTTTTTCTAACCTAAAACCAAGAGGGGTGGTCATCTATATATAGAAAAACATTTTCCTATCCTGGAAATATCAGTATAGAGATAGCTGGTGCAGTGCATGCACCTGTGGAGACAACTGGCACAATTGGCAGCAAAATATATATTTTTTGACACAAGTGGCCGGCCGGCCACTAAAGGGGACGTCCATACACTAATGGGGCCACTTGGCTATAAAAAACTACCTCTCGGGACTGGACGGCTGGCCAAATACTTGTACGGCCGTATATAAAAAGTGGCCGGCCGTACACAAAAATATGCTTCCAGGCCCGACCTTAAATGGGCATATCTTCCTCATTCGGACTCAATTTTAGGTGATTCTTGTGTCTAAATTGAAGCCCTGAAAGTATAATTTCCAATTGTGGTGGCCTCATATATAAATTTTAAGTGTGAAAAGATATATGACTAATTTAGTGAAGGCTGCTCATTTCTATCCTAACGGATTGATGCCCAACCTTTTCCCCAACTGGTTTTCTTTCCTCCCCTCCTATTCCCTTCAACTCCAATCCTATAAATAAGATGTTTTAAATATTTTTCAAATAGTTCACCTCCCTTCCATTTATTTCCACTTTGTCCTTACTCAGTTTACTGAAAAGTGCAATATTTTAACTGAAATGCGAGCCTAAGAATATCGTAGAAATATTTGGAAAACATATTTTGAAAAAGAGGGTTTTAAGGTCTAAAATAGTTTTGGTCAAAATGGGGTTTAAGGAAGCATCAAAACTGAAGCTCTTTTGTGAAGAACTTGAACAATTGTACAACATAACTTTCATCATCAAGTGATCAACCTGAGGTGCCTAAGTCTTAAGGGTGGTAAAAATGAGGGTGTCTACAAGTAGAAACAGTTGCAGTGGCATATGCCAAAAATTATTTGATTAAAGAACCATGTAGGATATCTTCTCTAACACTGTGGCAATGGATGGTAGAATTAGAAGAGGAAAATCGAAAAAGATGTTATGAAAATTTTCGAATGGATAGAGATTTGTCCTACCAATTGTGTGATTTGTTACATTCTAGGTATGGCCTTAAAACTGGTAAAAAAGTCCGGATTCAAGAGCAGGTGGCAATATTTTTGTATATTGTTGGTGGTGACATTTGAAATAGAAATGTCCAAGAAAGATTTCAACACTTGGGAGAGACAATATTGAAATACTCCCACAAGGTGTTGAAAGATGCTATAATGATGTCTATTGATTGGGTAAAGCCACAACCAAGTAATGATGTGCATACATACATAAGAAGAAACCGCAGATACTATCCTCACTTCAAGGTAATAATTACTTACAATTGTGAATTTTTTGTTGCATATTAATGTAGTTAGGATGATTCCAATAATTAATAAAAATATTTTTATGTACTAATTTTCAATAAGATTGCATTGGGGCAATCGCCGGAACACACATCAAAGCATATATTTCTCTAGATAAACAACCCCGCTTAATAGGTAGAAAGGGGTATGCGACAAAAACATAATGGCCACATGACTTTGATATGTGTTTCACATTTTGCTTGCCAAGATGGGAAGGAAGTGGACACAATACTCAAATAATCTTGGATACAATTAGGAACCCTAGCCGTAATTTCCCAAAACTGCAATGAGGTATTTTATAATTGTTTACTATAGTAGATGCATGACACTCACATTTGATATATATATATTTATTTATTATAAGTTGCTTTAATTAATTTCATTTTGGGTATCATGTAGATGAGTTTTACTTGGTGGATTCTGGGTATCCTAATACAAAGGGATATCTTGCACCCTACAAAGGAGAATGATACCATTTAGCTGAATTTCAAATTGGTTAACCTCCCCAAAATGCACAAGAGATATTTAACCAATCACATTCATCACTTAGAAGTGTAATAGAAAGAACATTTGGGGTTTGGAAATCAAGATGGTAGATGATGAAGGATATCGCACCAAACTATGGGTGGCCAACTCAAGTAAAACTTGTTTATGCAACAATGACAATTCATAGTTTTATCAGGCAAAGTAAGCTACCAGACGTCCAATTTGAATCTTATGATAAATTCAGTGATTATATGCCTATTGATGAAGGAGGGTCAATGTCACAAGAGCCACGCCATGGAAATCATATTCAATCTGATGACAATGAGATGGAAGTGAGGAGACGTAATATTTGTATGTCAATTTGTAGAGAAAACTAGCAAAATTGCTCATTGTTGACAGTTGGTTCACCTTTTGTTAGGGCCTAGTCCCATTGTTTGTTTTGTTTTGTTTTGTTTTGTTTTTTTTTGGTTCTTTGTATCCAAACAGGGCCTTAATCTTTGTATGGATTGGGCTATAATCTATAATCACTTGCTTACAACTATACCAAACAGGGCCTTAATCTTGGTTTGGACTGTGCCTAGGCTTGTGCCTGTGCATGTGCTGGGTTTGGTCTTGGACTTGGACTTAATCATGAGCTTAGGCTAAGCTATGTTGTGTTGGGTTTAACTTGTACATGTGTTTGAGAATTGGACTTGGATCGGGTATGACCCAACATTAGTATCCACTTTGTGATACATCTAGTTAATTTAATCAAACATCATTATACACATATTTATTTGTATATATTAAGCACATGAGAAATGTAAGTTTTTGTAACTCTCATCTTTTGATGACCATGTCACTGGCCATAGGTTTTCGACCTTTGTAACTCTGGCCCTCACAGTTAGAGTTGATGGCTTTGGTGAATGGCATTTGATGGTCCTATTGATGTATAGCCTTCATGGCTAAGGCTCTCCCCTACTAGTATAAATAGAGACCTTTCTCCTCCAACTTGGTAGGTTTTTTTTAGAGAGGTTTTGTCATGGAAACTGAGATGGTGCTTTCAGATAAAAAGTTAGAGATTTTTATTTTATTTTTTATTTTTATTTTTTCCACCGAAGAAAATTTTTCCTATCTTCTTTTGCTAGCCCTTCTTTGGTTTTTGTTAGGGAGAATGCTCCATTGTCAAGTTCACCGAAGCTATTCAGAAGGTTCTTTTGCATTAGCTGGTTTTGACTGTCGTATCTTGGGAGACAGACACCAGCATACCTCTAGCATCCATTGAGAGGCGGTGAAACTGTTTTAAGGAAACTGTGGTATCACACAGGTTTCAGTTTGCATCTCTAATCTTTTGTTCTTTAAACTTTTAGATTTAAACTATTTCTTGCATATTATTTTATATGTTCATGGGAATCCATCTTGTAACATGTTCCATGATGTAATCTAGTAGATTTATGTATTTTTAGTACTGTAGTTTATCTGTTTCATTTTTTAATAATAATAATAATAATAATAATAATAATAAAAAATTGTTTTGTCATTTCTACTTATTTTATTTTATATATTTTTCTTATATTTTATGGAAAAATACTAGCAATCTTAAAACAGATTCATATAAATAGGTTTTGATAAAATAATTTAGTTTTATTATAGTTTTATTCTAGTGACTCTTGGAATTAAAATTAATCTAAGTACTAAGAGTTATGAGTTGTTCATTTTTAGTAATTTATTCATACAATTTATTTTATGTTAATTAGTTGTTATTGCATGAGTAATTTGGTTGTTAGTGCATAAGTTACTAAGAATTGATAAAATAAAATAAGAATTTTATTTCTTAAGATTCTTACTAATTTATTTGATTTGCTTGTTATTTGTTTTCTTTTGTAGTTAACTTTCTCTACAGGTTTATTTAAATGAAAACAAAGCATATATAATACGAACAAACAAAACAAATTGGAATTAGTAAATGGACTACTAATTTTTTATTTGAACAGGATTACCTTTGTGTGGAATAAGACATAATATTGGACCTTTAAATTTTTGGACATATTTGTGAATTTAATTATTCACTTTATAGTTCAGTTTTATTTCAAATTTATTTCGTTTGTGAACCATTTCAATTCAATTCGATTAATTAAATTCTAGAAAAAAAGACGAGTTGGATTTTATGTTTTGAGAATTTCAGGAGATTCATCTTGTCGAGATCTTTCCGACGATATAAAGAACGCCTCAAAGGAGTCCGAATGAACCTACACGGTTGTGTGTTCTTGGCTAAACAGACCATTCCGGAGGTAACCGTGAATTCCGTTTTTGTAAATTTGGACAATTTTTAATTGTAATAGTTGTATTTCAATTTGTAGTATTTTAATTTCTAGTTTGTAATAGTTTCACCATGGTGAAAGTAAATGGGGAGAGAAATAAATTATAAACCTTCAGGTTTGAAAATCTTTGAGATTAATTTTATTATTCCCAAAGTGTTTTGGTTTTCTGTAATAGAAACCAAAGTGTTTAGCCTTGGCTAAAGAGTATTTTTGAGTTATGTTAAAAACAACAACTAAGATGGATTTGGTTTCAAACCTTTGTGCTTATAGGAAATCTTTGGATTCAATCTTTTTATTCCCAAAGTGGTAGGAAACCAAGTTTTGAGAAAGTCTTTGGTTGTAATTTGATTATTTCCAAAGTGTTTTGGTTTTGGGAGAAGAAACAAAATTTTAGCATCAGCTAAAATATTTCTGATTTTTATTTAGAAATAATATGCTCTATTCCAGGAGTACTGGTTAACTTTTAGGAGAGGCGGTGTAATTCTTGTAGCAATTTTATTTGCTTGGAAATTGATTTTTTTTAACCTAATTTATCCCCTGAAAAAATTTAATTCTAAATTTGTTTCCCATGGACTAGGAGTCAACATACTCTTGAAAGTTTTGTCTAAGGTTAATCGGGTCTTAAGTGGGACCGATGTGACCCTTCTAGCCTTCCTGGAAACTTTCCTAAATATGTTCGATTCTAGGGTAAGTGATGAGATCAATATTGAATTAAATTTCAGACTTTTGATATTCTAGTGTTAAGTTTAGTTTTTGGAAAATCAGAATAGTGAAATTCTATTGTGATTTTTCATAAATTGCTTCAAGAGGTGACAACTGAAAATGTTGTTCCACTTGACAACCTTAAGCCTTGCAAGGTTCTTAAAGGAAGATCTAGAGAGATCAAGTGTGATTAAAGGAAATCATAAGATTGTGTAACAACTGTTTTTAGGTGATTGCTCGAGCGGTCATTTGGTCGCTCGAGCAGTGATTTGTAGCTCCTAGTATCTCGCAGGTTTTTAGGCAAGACCGTTTGAGCACATGAATGGTTGCTCAAAGCGTAGAATACTAACTCTCAGTATTTTCACTATAGTTCTGCAAAACTTCTAGGGCTTCTCTTTTTTTCACTCGAGCAGTGGAATTCTCACTCGAGCGATGTCTTCAAGTTTGTGTTTATTCGCTCGAGCATAGGAAGTTGTGCTCGAGCGGTCTGTTTGTGATCAGCCAGTATAAAAAATTTATTTTTGCTCATTTTCTCTAATTTTTCTCTCTTCTTCTCCTTTTCTACCATTGTTGAGAGTTTCAAGTTTCAAGCTTGATTTTCATCTCCTTCCTCTCATTTTTCACCCCATGTTCCTTATATCAAAACAAAGAGCACACCGAGGACTTCTATCCATCCAAGCGGATTGCTATTTTGCTAAAGTTAAAATTTTGGGTCTCTTCCTCTTCTTTCTTGAGGTAGGGATTTTCCTTGTTTCTCTTCAATATTATCTTGTGGATAGATGGGTGGTAATTTCTATTACATAAAACCCTCATTTTGAGGAGATTTTCAAATAACATGTAAAGGAAATTAGGGTTTTTAAGTTTTGGAAGTTGAATTGACGATTTAAGTGTAATACGTGTTAGGTCCCTACTTGTTGCCATTTGCGAACAAGCTTAGTTTAATTGAGTTGTAATTTTTCCTTGTTTTTTGGTCTTCCCGCTTGAGTGAGACAAGCTGCGCTCGAGCGGAGTTTGCACACTCTCAAAAGTTTGGCTTGTCTACAAAACTACTAGGAGATGTGATTTTACGCTAGAGCGTAAGGTCCAATGCTCGAGTGGATACCCTGTCTAGCCACACGTATTTTAGTGACACTGCTTGAGAGCCAAGTCCTGCGCTCGAGCAAGGATCACGCCCTTGTTTTCTATAAATATATGTTTCAGTCCGTTTTTAGGGTTACAGCTTCCAGATCTTCTTTGAGCGTTCTAGGGTTTTCTTATGGGGCTTTTTCCTATTTTCTTTGATGTTTGATTGAGTATAATACTCATGGTTTGACGAAGTTACATCAAAGAGTTGTTTGATCAATTGACTTCGAGAGTGTTCTTTAGTGGAATCCGGAGTTTTAAGCATGGAGTATTCGAAAGAGTTTGATGCTGTGTGCAGTCGTTAATTCAACAATGGATGTTGTGGATTCAACATCATTCTAATCAATTCCGAGACGAAGTTTACGATGAAAGAGATACAGATTATTGAAGACAAATTGACAGTATTTAGGTAATTTGTTTGACATATTTGTACTCTGTCATCCTTTCATAGTAGATTGATTTGTGGGTTTTGCCTGTGGTTTTTTAATCATAATTGGAGGTGCTCCAATTGTGGTTTTTTCACGTAAAAATCATTTGTGTCGATTTATTATTTTTTGAAGCGACAATCTAAATCACTTTCGTATGTGCTAGATGATTTAGATTGCTAGTTTTAATCGTTTGAGAATTGTTATAATTAAATCTTGATCTACTCACAAATCACTTAGATTTTTCAATTGGTATCAGAGCAGGTCACTCTTTGTTTTTCTCAAAACTATAGGAGTGTGATTTGTGATATAGATTCAATTCACGAAGGTAACTCGACCCATAGACCTCCGTTACTAGAAGGTACAAATTATTCTTATTGGAAAGCTCATATGAGGGCATTTTTAAAATCTATCAATGAGAAAGTTTGGCACTGTATACTCCATGGGTGGAGTGAACTTCTTGTCACCATTGATGGTGCTGATATTCCCAAACCATTCAATTGATGGTACGCAACCGATTATCAAAACTCGAGTTGGAACGGTAAAGCTTCAATTCCCTCTTTTGCTCCATCACACTTGAAGAGTTTCGTCGTATCTGTACATGTGATGTAGCAAAAGAGGCTTGGGACATTCTTGAAACTATTCATGAGTGTACTACTGTTGTAAAAAGATCAAAACTTCAACATCTCACCTTCTCTTTTAAAACTCTTTTTATGTATGATGATGAGAAGTTTGATGATTTTTATGCTAAACTTAGTGACATCATGAATTCCTATTTCACTCTCGGTGAAAAAATCCCTAAAACTAAGGTTGTTGGAAAAATTTTGAGGTCTTTACCCGAGAGGTTCTAATCAAAAGTTACAGCTATCGAGGAGGCTCAAAATGTTGATACCCTCAAGCTTCATCAGTTGGTTGGAAACTTGCAGACTTATGAGGCCCACCAGATTTCTAAGAAAAAATAAAAAGATAGTGTGGCTTTTACCAGTGCTCATGAGACTGCTAAGACCCTTGAGGTTGAGTTTGATCTAGAGTACGAAATGACGGCTATGTTTACCAAATAGTTTAAAAAAAAATTAAAGAAAAAGAAGCTGAATTTGAAGGACTCTAGCTCAAAAGATAAGGGTAACGAAAAATTCAAAACTCTTCCACCAAAAGTTGCTCCTAATACTGAGAAAAAGACTGTGAAGGGGCAAGGTGTCAAGTGTTATGAATGTGAAGGATTTGGACATATTGCACTTGAATATCCATAAAAAAGGAATCGCAAGAGAGTCTATACTGTGACTTGGGATGATGAAAGCGGGTTAGAGTAAGAACCTGAAGAAACCGAATCCAGTGAGGACAGGGATAGTGCCTACATGGAATTCTGGTCTACTGTCACTCAAGCATCTCCAAAGCCAGTTGAGTTTGCTCGTGGTCATAGTTTGCACGTGCTCCTACCTTTGATGAGAGTGATTACTTATTCTCGAAGATACGAATGAGGATGTATTTTAGAGCTCATGACCCTGAAGGTTGGCAAGTAATTGAAGAGGATACTAAAAGTGTTGACAATCTAAGCAATCAAAGAGTTCTGACTACGATCCGTGAAGCAATTTCTGTAGAAGAACAACAACAAATTGCTCACTACATGAAGGCCAAAGATGCATCGGACACTCTTAGTCAAGTCCATGAAAGTGATGAGTCATCTTCATAACCATTCATCAACTTTCATCCTTTAGTGTCTCGACTGGATGAGATCAAAAAGAAAGAGGAGCAAAAAGAAGATGATGAAACCTCGGAAGACAATGATGAGTTTCATGGCGATGACCTATAACAAGCTTATGAAAAGCTTTACAATGAATCTCTGAACTTGTTCAAGATCAATGATAGACTGACTTGCAAGCTCAAAGCATGTGAAAGCGATAATGTCAAGCTAAAGGGAGAGGTTACAACAGCCAAAGGTTCCAAACACATCAAACGACCTTGGGCATAATTCATTCATATCCAACGGCCTTTGGCCCAACCGTTCCTGTCCGACGGCCTTTGGCCCAATCATATGTGTCAAACGGCATTTGGCCCATTCATTCGTATCATACGGCTTTTGGCCCATTCATTCATGTGGCCTCAACTGTCGAGAGGCATAAGCAATAACCTTTCCATTCTACATTAATACACAACCCAAACCTTTATAAGATGCATCACTGAAAATTAAAAAGTTTTCCGTACCTGATGGTAGTGTCAAAACTGGTGCAGTGGTCAATCTTGTTTTCAATTCATGAAAGGCAGTTTCCCTTTCGTCATCCCATTCAAATGGTTGCCCTTTGCGTATTAGGTAGGTAAGAGGGACAACTATTTTTGAGAAGTCCTTCACAAATCTCCTATAGTACCCGGCTAAGCCCATGAAACTGCGGACTTCCATTATGTTTGTCGGTGTAGGCCAATTCACAATTGCCTCTATCTTTTGTGGGTCCACTGAAATCCCTCTTTGTTGATCATGTCCTAGAAATATGACTTCATCCAACCAAAATTCACATTTCTTTAGTTTGGCAAATAATTTCTTTTCTCTAAGTGTTTGCAGGACAATCCTCAAATGATGTTCATGTCCAAGTCTATTCTGGAGTATATCAAAATGTCATCAATAAAGACCACAACAAATTCATCAAGGTAGGTTTTAAAAATTCGGTTCATTAAGGTCCATAAACGCTGCCGGAGCATTAGTTACCCCAAATGGCATAACAAGAAATTCATAATGGCCATACCTTGTTCGAAACGCGTTTTCTCAACATCTTTGCTCTCACTTTCAACTGATGATATCCGAATCTCAAATCAATTTTGGAAAATACTTGTGATCCCTACAACTGATCAAATAGGTCATCAATACGAGGTAGGGGATATTTATTCTTCATTGTTACCTTGTTCAATTCTCGATAGTCGATACACAAACACAAGGTTCCATCTTTCTTTTTCACAAACAACACTGGTGCACCCCATGGTGAAGTGCTAGGTCGGATAAACCCTTTGTCAAGCAGGTCTTGTAACTGTTCTTTCAGTTCTTTCATTTCAGCAGTAGCCATTCTGTAGGGAGTTTTAGAAATAGGCTGGGTGCCCGGCATAATTTCAATCGTAAACTCTATCTCCCTATCCACTAATTCCCCGGTAATTCATTTGGAAACACGTCTGGAAATTCTCTAACAATAGAGATATTGTTCAGTTCAACATTCACAGATTGTTCAGATAGCACACAACACAAATAACCCTGGCACCCTTTCCTGATAATTTGCATGCCTTCATTCAAGATATTAAGTAAGGTGGAGGCACTACCCCATTACCCACAAACATAATTTCTTTATGTTATGGTGGTTTAAATACAACCCGTTTTGCCACACAATCAATGGTGGCACAATATTTAGTTAACCAATCCATGCCCAGAATTATATCAAAGTGCCTAAAGTTCAAGGGCAACAAATCCACATACAGAATAGCATTCCCAATTCGCATGTCACAAAAACGACATATGGATTCACACAATACAGATTCCCCGGATGGAGCAGATACACATAACAGATATGGTAATAATTCTAGAGGTCTACTCAGTCTAGATGCAAATGCACATGTTACGAAAGAGTGTGTTGATCCGAAGTCAATTAACACAAAAGCATCCTGATTACATATAGAAATAGTTCCTGAGACAACTGCGTTGGCATTCCGTGTATCGCCCGGAATAAGCGCGAAAACTCTCCATTGCCTCACGGTATCTCCGTCGATGGTAGTAGATCTCATAGTATTTCCTGGTTTTGGGATTGACGCTGTTGAACTAGCCGCTAATTTCCCACTGTTCTGGTTACAATCTCTGGCCATATGCCCTTGTTTACCACATTTAAACAAGCTCCTAACATATGGTAACAAACCCCACGATGCCTTTTACTACAAATATTACACATTGGGGATGTATCTCGGGAAGAATTCGAAGTACCCAGGAGACTGTATTCTGTTTCTTTGAAAATTTCTTCTTCGAAAAGAAGCCTTGTCTTTTGCTATTCTTTCAGTCTATTGTTGACTTAGCCTGTCTAGCTATGTTAGCTTCTGATATTATGGCCCTATCTAGCACCCCAATATAGGTTTCCAGCTTCAAGACATTCACCCTTTCTAAAATGTCACTTCGAAGCCCACCTTCAAAATGCCTCGCTTCTTAGAGTCAGTATCGATCACATGTGGTGCAAACCTGGCCAATTCAGTGAATTTGGCCTCATACTCAGCCACTGTCATGTTGTCATGTTTTAGTTCCATGAACTCCGACATTTTCCTGTCACAGACACATTGAGGGAAGTACTTATGATAGAAAACTTCAAGAAATTTTGTCCAACTGACATCTTTATGATTTGCACGCATTAACATCCACTATCTTCTTGCTTCATCTTCTAGCATAAAGGTGGCTAGAAGTACTTTCTGTGTCTCCGAACAAGGGAACACTTCAAATAGCTTTTCGATGCCGAGAGGACCCATGCTTCGGCTTTCAACGGTTCTAATCCGCCATGGTACTGTGGCGGTTTCATTTTCTTAAACTCTTTGATGAGAGCTATTATTCGGTATCTTGTTTGTAAGTCTGGTATGGGTGGTGCCGGAGGTGGATGTGGAGGATGTGGTTGCTGCCACTGTTGTTGCCATGACTGTTGTTCCTCAATGTTTCTGCCATTTCATGAATCAGTCTTTCCATTCTATCCATTCTGGCAGTAGAGGATTCCTCTATCTCATCACCTCTTGTTCTCACCATCTGATTAGACTTGCATTATTCTTTATACAAAAGTTTCACAAGTATGCATATAATAAAGAGCATACATATTCATATATTTATGATGCAAGTAGTTCACACAAACATATAGCGTACAAGCATTTATTTACAAAGCATTTTAAATCACATCTTGATGTTTTCAGATTCATACTTATCACATGAATGCATCCTAGATCTTTTATAGACGCTTATTGCTCTTTTGGACAAGTTGTGTGAGTTATTAACTCATGCTCCGATACCACTCTGTCATGACCCGAACCCGCCCCCATGGGTTAAGGACATAACCGACTAGCAATCATGAGATTACCTACGGCCTTAAGCCAAATCAGACATGTTTTAATAGAGTTAAGGCAGCCAAACGGAAGCAAACTTACAAATGGTCCATAGAGCTGTGCTTACATGGCACGTCATAACATTCCTCGTCATAACATTCCTCAAACATACATTAATAACTCACATCAAGGAAAGTTAACACATAAGCTTTACACAACAGGATCATTCAAGTCATGGTCAGCTAACCAAAACTATATACAACCGTAATCCAAAGTTCTCGCCAACATGACAAAATATAACAAAATAGCAAAAGGGCAAAAACAAGTCTTGTGCGTGAGACATATGGGCTGACTCTTCAAAACCTTGACCGTTTCACACAAACTTCACTGAGGCTGGGCTTGGACCTCCCTTGGCTCACCTACAAACACATGAATGAGCGTGAGCGAAACCCCAGTGAATAATATCAAATAAAGAAGATACGTGAACGGTATTTAGAACAACATACATCAGACGGCCTTGGGCCCAATTCATATTTCTATCTAGTATATATACATACATATAGGTCAAGTGACTGCGGTTCCAAACATATCAAACGGCCTTGGGCCCAATTCATTCATATCCGATGGCCTTTGGCCCAACCGTTCCTGTCCGACGGCCTTTGGCCCATTCATTCGTATCATACAGCCTTTGGCCCATTCATTCATGTCGGACGGCCTTTGGCCCATTCATTCGTATCATACGGCCTTTGGCCCAATCATATGGCATAACAGATATTTGTCCCCAATTCAATTTAACAACTTATAAGACTTACATGGAAGTAGGTAATTGGACAAATAACATATTTCAAATATCTTTATTAAGATATTACTCACAGTGTTCTACCGGTGGATTCACCCTTGAGCTCGACCCTATACATTCCATAACACATATGGGTCATAAACGATTCAATCTGTTCTTAATTCATACATCCCTCTTAGGCTTCTTTATTATCCTTTTGATTCATTCATAATGCTCAATGCATGCCTAAGAGTGCTTAGAAATGAAAGAGAATGAAAAACAAAACATAGAACATCTTTACAAAATTTCTGAAACAGGGGTCCCTGCTCGAGCGTGGGCTTTCCCGCTCGAGCAGACCCTCAAGGTCTGCAAAAGTACTGGTTACCTCATTTTTACGCTCGAGCGTGAATTCGGACGCTCGAGCAAAAAATCACTCTACATAGCTCCCCGCTCGAGCGGACATCAATGTCTGCAAAATGATTATGGGAGCTCGCATTTCACGCTCGAGCGGCGGTTCCCCCGCTCGAGCGGACTTCATGAATTCTGGGTTTTCCAGAATTCCCTTTTTGAGCTTCAATCATGCATTCAAGTTGGTTCTTGCATTTTACAACCCATATTTCTCATATACATATACTAACATGATACAAACACCAAATTACAACATTAAGAAGCTCAAATCCCATGAATCAAATACATGCATGCTCCCAAATACACCAAACTCCTTTCCACATAACAAATTCATGCATTCAAAACTCATACTCTCATGAATTGTACATGCATGTGAGATATAACTTCCATTTTCAACTTAAAAGGTGCAAATGGTGATCACAAGCATGAATTTTAACCAAAATTCTACATGGATCATACTTCTCATGCTTAACTATACAAATTCATGGCAATAACACATGCATGCATTCCATGACTTCAAACTCATCAATTACAACACAATTCTGGTTCTTGATCACTTATTCTCTTTGAATTTACTTAATTACAAACTCAAACCCATGAGTTAAGGTTTGATTACTCACCTAGGAGCTTTAATTCTCACAATTGTGGTTAAATCTTGAGCCTAGCCTTCCCAATTCACAAATCTTGAGCCAAAATGCACAAAGCTGTCCTTTCTCTCTCTCAAAGTCGGTTCTCTCTTTCTCTAGGGAGTTAATCTCAGCCAAAATGACTTAAAGAGGAGGAATTAAGTGTAATAAGGCCCTATATATATGTGCCTAATCAAATTTGATTATAGCTAATTAGTGGCACTTAAATAATCGTTCTGAATCTAATCATTTTGATCCGAATCAATTTTCAATTAAATTTCACCGTAGGCTCTAAAAATTACGCTAATCACAATGGCGTAATCAATTTCGGTTTCTATGGCCGATAAGGCCTCCAATTTAAATTCGAAAGCAAATAATCAAACAGATCTTCTTACAGTGAACAAATAGAAATTCAAAACCACGTATATTCATATGAATGGCACTCAAAATCATATCAAACACATAATCACAATCATAATTAAGATTAATCAGCAAAATACGGACCAGGGTTATCACACCTACCCCCTCATAGGGGTGTTTTGGTTCTCACTTAACTGGTATGTGCTTTACAGTAAAACTGTTTAGGAATATGCATATCAGTTGCAAGTTGGGTATCAGTTTTGGAGGTAGAATTCAATGTTAAGTGCAGTCCTACAAATTTGATTACATCTATGTGTTGTTAACATCTGAGTTGAGGTGCTGCATGGTTTCTGATAACTGTTTTCTTTTTGCTTTATTTATTTTTTGGCAAGGTAGTATAACACCATAGCTTCGGAAAGTTTAGATATGCCCCAAGTGCTTTGGACCCATGTCAAAAGGCTTGCAAAGTCGGAGATCTTGTTAGGGGACAACCAGTGTTTACTTCGCTCCCACCGGTTACTAGACGGATGAGAGTAAGGCAGAGTTCACCGGTTCAATTTCTACAGTAGTCAACCCTCACTTCGTCTGCATCTAGTCATGCTCAGTCTTCTACATCTAGTCCATTATGAGATCACTCGCTAATTCCGATGGCACAGTATCCCCAAGTCAACATGGAGGACCTAATCCATCATCTTTAGCAAACAGTTGAAACCATGCAGCAAGACATTGCCCGGCAAGACGAGGTCACAGAACGTCAGGCCGAGGTAATAAATAGGCTGCAACAACAACAACCATAGCCAGCAATAGCTTCTGCATCATGCGCCTCCAATGGTTATCCTACCAACCAGAGCCATTTCCATGTTGAGAATCAGGGCAATTTGGCAAAGCCAATCCCACCACAAGCCTCCATAGCACCTGTGTGTCAGACCGAGGCTCCATTTGAGTTTGAGGTTGACCTGACTGTGCTTAAAGTCAACAAGTTGGAGAAGCTCTTCAAAAGAGCGCAGGGTGTTAATTCTATTCCCGACATAGAAGACGGGTATACTGACTCTGCAATGACATTGCCAGATCGGTTCAAAATGCTGCACATCGATAGATTTGACGGTTTCGAAGACACCATGGTTCATCTTCAACTATTTTCAGAAATTTTGCTGCTGATGGGCCTAACCCGATTGCAGAAGCTCTCACTCTTTGGGCGGACCATTTCTGGTATAGCCGCCATATAGTATGCAAAGTTGGAGGATTCTGTGAAGTAAACTTAGAAGGAGATTGATGAGGCCTTCGTTGCACAGTACTCGTACCACACACAAATCGAGGTCACAACTCGTGATCTTGAGGCAACACGCCAGGAGTCGAAGGATGGCTTCTCAGAATTAGTGACAAGGTGGAGGGCCAAAGCTTCAATGATGACCACACGGTTTTCCGAGAAAGATTAGATAAGAATGGTAGTCCGCAATCTGCACGGGAAGTTACTTCAAAAAATGATCGTCCTACCTCTATTCACATTCACCGAGCTCCACAAGATAGGGGTTTAGATTGAAGACGCCATCAAACAAGGGCTGATTACTGATGAGAAAGAGCAGGCCAAGCGGCCTTTCATGCGCAGTTCTAACGCAACCGCTAGTGGTAGCACAGCTGCGCGGTCGTCGAATGTGAGCGTTGTCACCACCACAACTAAGACCGCCAATCCCTTTGCCAATACATCACCACAAACTTCAAATAACCCTGCCCAATCCCAGAGGACCTTTAACCCACTCTACATGGCTTTATCTCAAGGCACAAAGGTGTTGATCAAAAAGGGGCACCTCAAGCCATTAGAGCCATACCCATTACTTGATCATCTTCCACAAAAACACAACCCATCCAAGTACTGTGCATTTCACCCACAACACGGTTATGACACTGGCTAATGCTTCAAACTACGTCATGAGATTCAAGACCTCATTGACAAAAAGGTGATTACACCACCCCAAAAAGAGAATGTGACCACAAACCCTCTCCGGACCCACAATCAAGTTTCCCCACCACATAATCCAAACCTAATCCATACACTGGACATTTCCTACGACCCCAGCGTATATATTACCCCTTCCCACCTACCTAGACCGACGGTGTTCATTCCTAAAAGCACAGATTTGTGCATGATGGACACATCCACACTTTAACCTAAACCTATGGTGGTGATAGTTGCAGTAGAAGGGGGGTTGGCCTTAGAGGAGAGTACGAGTCTGTTGCTTGAATGCTCTGAGAACTTGTCCGAGGGGGAGTATGATCCAAGCTGCTACATTGTGCCGATTGATCAAGTCAAGCCAGAAGTGGTATTGCCAACTTAGTGGAGGTCAATGTGGTTAGAGAGGATAGCCTGAATCAAGGGTTAGATGATTTCGCAGAACTTGAGACTTAG